>CAUYSK010090645.1:0-19137 GCA_963575035.1 Avahi laniger | reverse complement strand
GTGAGCCCGGACTCCGGCAGTGGCGCTCAGCCCGGGGACTCCCACGCAACCGCGGGCCTTCGCGGCTTCCGGGGTGGAGGTTTTCCTGGGTCTTTCCAGAAAGAGTCTAGAAGAAAAAAGCTTGAAGTTGTCTTCCAGAGTAAAGGCCGGCATGTTTATGCACACGTCGGGGCCGGAAGATACCCACTCGTGCTTCCATCTACGTAGCCATCCACCCATCCACCCACCCACCCATCCACCCACCCATCCATCCATCCACCCATCTATCCATCCATCCATCCATCCATCCATCCACCCATCTATCCATCCATCCACCCATCTATCCATCCATCCATCCATCCATCCATCCATCCATCCATCCACCCATCCACCCAACCATCCATCCATCCATCCATCCATCCATCCACCCACCCATCCATCCATCCATCCATCCACCCACCTACCCACCTAGCTTTCCATCCATCCACCCACCCATCCATCCATCCATCCACCCATCTATCTATCCATCCACCCATCTATCTATCCATCCACCCATCCATCCACCCACCCACCCATCCACCCACCCATCCATCCATCCATCCATCCACCCATCCACCCATCCATCCATCCATCCACCCATCCATCCATCCATCCATCCATCCACCTGTCTATCGAATCCACCCATCCACCCATCCATCCATTACCCACTCATTCACTCGCCCACCACCTACCCATCAATGCATATATCCATTGTGTATCCATCCATCCATCTGTTAGCCCACCTCCATGCATATAGTAACAACTATGCGCTAGGCAATGTGATAAGAGTTTTATCTAGTGATCTGGTTGAAGTCTGACAATATCCTGAAGTTAGTGCCGTTAATTATCCTTGTCTTGCTCAAGTATCACTTCTGCAAAGAGGTGTCCCCTGATCACCAAAGAAGTTAAAAGGGAAAAAGAGTCTCAGGAAGTGAAGCAATTTGCTCTGTTTCTTCTGGACAGGATTAGAACCCAAATCCGTTGAACCCAGAGCTCAGGCCGTTTGCCACTCCGGAATACCGTCTGGACACCCCCTGAGACAAAGACTGACACTGACTCACGGCAGCCACCCCGCCGGGGTGCAGAATGCATCTCTCTGCTTTGGGAAAACTAGCACATTCCGGGAACATTCTCGTTTCTGAGATATTTGCCCATGTTGGTGTCTTCAGTTCCTTTGGGAATTATACTGAGCGTGGATTCCTTTGACCTGGGAAGGGAACATTCTGGAATCCTTGTTATGTGTCGGCCACTGTGGAGCCTGTGCCTTATTTAATGCTCTCGGCCTCCTGGTGAGGGTGATGCTGTTGGTAACTCACTTGTAGGGGAGACGCAATCTCAGGTTGGTAGGTCGCTCAAGGTCGCCCAAGGTCGTGTGGCTACTGAGCATCACGCCAGCCGTCGGAGCTGAGCTCTGGTCGATTGCAGAGCCCAAGCTCTTACCCACCGTGCCCGGCTTCCCCTGTGGGTCCAGATCTGAGGAGGAAGCCGCCAATAAAAGAAAGCACAGCGATGACATGATATCGCGAGCTCACCACGGGCCAGGTGTGTTGTGAAGCATTTTACAGGCACTTGTCATCCACGGTTCACAGATGAGGAAACTGAGGCTCAGCTTCAGTCCCGGCCGGAAGGTAAATCACACAGCTTCCGAGTCGGCCGCAGGGATGACCCCTGCGACTCTTTGCTCAGAACTGCCAGCAACACAGACCCTCCACCGCCAGCCCCTCTCTCGGCGACATTCTGCCAAGGCCGCCGTCTGGGGAGCTCGGCAGTGGCCTGAGACAGCGTCCACGCACAGCCTGAGAGAAACCCAATGCCATCTCCACCCGACAATACATCCGTGTCGGAGAGGACTCGATCCACGCGACCTTGGGTTACGGGGGTATCGGGCTGTGGAAAGCCTTTGACTAAACCTTTTTGCCTCTAGAGGCTGAGTCCAAATTACAGGCAATTACGGATGCTTGGCCTGGCTTCCCCGTCAGCCTTTTATTTCTCATGCCCAGGAATGGCTCCTATGTGTCGGAAAGGACCCCGGCTGGGCCTGGGGCTTGCCCCCTCACCCTCCTTGGCAGGGTCCATTTCTGAAGAGCTGGAGGTGACCCCCAAGCCTTTCTATCGGTTCATCTGATAATTGTGACTGGCGGCCACTCTAGCCCCGGTACAACCACCGCCACCACGTCTACCAGTTATGGAGCAAGTGCTCTGTGCCAGGCCCTACACCAGCCCCACTGAATTCTCCCAACAACTCTAGGAGGAAGGTATTAACACTATTACTATACCCATTTTCCCAGTGGGAAGACTGAGGCAGCATATGTCTAAATCAGGGATGGGCAAACTTTTTCTGCAAAGGGCCAGAAAGTAACTATTTTAGGGTTTTCAGGCCATATGGGTTCAGTTGCAACCGCTCAACGCTGCCTTTTTAGTGGCTGTGTTGTCTGCCACTGACAACGCATAAATGAGTGAATGTGGCTGTGTCCCAATCAAACGTCATCTACAAAAAGGGGAGCTGGGCCGGATTTGGCCTGAGGGCCACAGTTTTCCAGCCCTCACCCTATGTGACCTTTCCAAGCCCCCGAGGTGCACAGATGACAGAACCACGCAGCCTCTGAGTGCTGGGAATGTAGGAGCTCAGCTCCCGGGCGAGGTGCAATTTTATTGGTACATATTACGTGATGGTTAATTTCAGGTGTCAACTTGACTGGGCCACGGGATGCCCAGATATTTGCTGAACGTTATTTCTCGGTATGTCCGTGAGCGTGTTTCTGGCGAGGTTAACATTGGAGTTGGTGGGCTGAGTGAAGCAGATGGCCCTGCCCTGGGCGGACATCACCCAATCTGTTGAAGGCCTGAGTAGAATAGAAGATTGAGGAAGAAAGAATTATTTTTCTCTGCCTCATTGTCTTCCACTTGGGACACTGGTCTTCTCCTGCCTTAGAACTCGGACTGATGACTTGCAGACCTAGGACTTCTCGGCTTCCACAATTGCATGGGTCAATTCCTTATAATAAATATAATAAATCTCTCCATATGTAGATAGGTTCTGTTTTTCTGGAGAACCCAGACTAACACACATTATTATCATTATTCGTGTGCCCATTTTGCAGATGGGTAACTGAGGCTTGGGTTGCTAGAGTGACTTTCCGCAGGATCTCAGCGAAGAAACATCAGCACCAGAACTTGCACAGACCAGTGAATCTGGAAGGGACCAAGTGACTTGGGAAGGGACATTCAGGGAACATTTTTGCCGAGGAGGGGACCTTAACCCGGCCTTTCAAGTCTCCCCCAGAGCAGCCTCATGAAGTCTTTCCTGGGCTCTCCCTCTTCCTTCTTGACATCCGCTCTGTACCCTCAGGGCCCGCTGTGGCTGCGTCCTGCCCTGCAGCCAAGGACGCTGTTCCCTAGTCACACAGGGCACGGCCTTGGCCCCCGGCACTTACCTGCAGTTCGTGCGCCCGGTGGGCCCTCTCCTCCCCGCGGGGCGCCTTCATGCCCAGCTCGAGCCCCCGTTTCCCAGAAGCTCTTTCCTGGCAGAGGACATTTCTGCATCCCTGTGCACCTGCGTCTGGTCCTCCCGGCTGCTCCGCGAGAGCGCAGGCCGCCTCCTGCTCCTGCCGTCCCTCTTCCTTGGAAGAGCAAAGGCCTCATCGGTAGATGAGTGGACTCATAGATGAGACACAGGCCCTTCCGGAATCGCTCTGTGACTCTGCCCCGGGGCAGTGGGACAGAGACTGGTTTGAGGACGGGCGCAGACGACGTCACGCTCCACACACAGCGTGCACGGAGCCCTGGGAGCACGGCCGAGTGCTGCTGTGAGAAATGTCGTTCCTGCTCCTTCTCCCAGCCAGACACCTGCCAGGGGTCTCGGGCAGTAAGTGGTCGCGTGCCCCACGGGGATGCGCATCTGTGTGTGTGAGGGAGGGAGGGAGGGAGGGAAGAGACAGCGCTTGAAGGAAGGTGGAAGTAAAACCCCGAGGAAGGTGGATGGGGACATTTTAGGCCCGAACCGCAGCCCCTGACCCCTCAGTCCCCGAGCAAGGGCGCTCCGTGGCTGTAGGAGGCTGGGCGGGGCCAGGGCAAAGAGAGGAGCCGGAGGGCGAGGAGGAAGCAGGGCCTCCTGTCCCCGCGCAAACCGGTCTACACTGCGGTCTCCTTCAACCTTCCAGGCAAACTCACGAGACAGATGTTATGGATGCCCATTTTACAGATGAGGAAACTGAGGCTCAGAGAGGGGCCAGCACTTGCTCAGGGCGCCGCAGCCTGCCAGTGGCAGAGCCGGGAACGAAGCCAGGTCCATGTGGCCCCGTGCGCAGGCTCACGCTGCCGCGGACGCGGGGCTGGCAGGAGCGTAGGTGCGGCCTCTCCCAGGGCCCCTCCTGGTGTGGAGAAGATGCTGAGCGGGAGCCTTCCCCGGGGCCAGGTGGAAGCGGAGCGGCCTGGGCCCAGCTGGCGGCCCAGCTAACGAGCCCCGGAGGGCAGCGGGCAGGAGGCAGCCGGGCTCCTGCTCTTGGCTCCACACCCGCTGTGCCGGCTGCCCAGGTCCAGACCTGTGCTTCTCCATAGACATCAACTCCTCACTGCCTTGGGGACCACACAGTGCCGAGGGAGGGGCCAGGTGTTCAGATCAGAGCGGGGAGGACCCCCAGCAACAACCCCCTTCTCCTTGTAGAGTTGGGGTAACTATAGCCCAGAGACAGCAAGCTGCTGGGGTAAGATCACACAGCACAACGAGACAGGGCTGGGATTCAAACTCTCGTGTTTGTCCCCCTAGAAGGGAGATGATTCCATTTGCCCAGGGAGTAATTGGAACTTGTGACTCGCTCCACATTGCAAGGGACGGGGACGTTTCCAGGACTCACAAAAGGCTAACTTGGGATTAACATAAGGATGAACTCATTTAATCCTCCCCAAACCCTGCTAGGACTCTATTATTATCCCTATTTACAACTGACGACTCTGGAGACCAGAGAGGTTAAGTAACTCACCCAAGGTCACGCAGCCAGTGTTATGATTCGAACGTCATGTCCAAAACTCATGTTGAAATGTGTCGCTGTGACAGTACAAAGGACAAGCTGCTTAGCTTGTTCTGTGCGCTGGAGCCCCAGCCTCCTGTTGTCTCATCACCGAGAGCCTGTCCCGGCTCTTGGTCTCGTGGTGGTGGTGATACCAGGGGCTCTGGGACCTGCCGGCCCAGATCTGCCCTTTGCCAGCTGTGTGACCCTGGGCAAGTTGCTCAACCTCTCTGGGCTTTACTTTCCTCATCTGAAAACTGGAGATAACAACAGTACTTGCCTCATGGGGGAAATGAAAGCGGCGACGATGTGTGAAGTGTCCAGAACGATGCGGGACGTCACAGAACTCAGTGCAAAGCACCGTGGCTGTGGCCGCTGCTGTTCGAGCTGTTGCCGTGAGCTGGAGCAGGGGGGTGCCACCAACTGGCGTTGTCACCCTGGACCCCAGTGGGATGAGGTTTCTGGTACCCATTGGCAACCGCACATATTGCTTGGGTGCCCACTGTGTGCCAGGCCCTTTGCCGGTGGCTGACAGTGAAATGGGGACTGAGCGGGCACCGTCCCCGCCCCCCGGGTCTCCCAGCCTGGCAGGGAGGCAGGTGAGGAGTCAGACGGCTCCACCCAGAGTGATCGGGGCCGCGGAGGGAAGCCCGGAGGAGGCCCCTGAGCCAGCTGGGCGTGGGGCGTGGGCTGGGCAGAGACCCGGAGGATGAGCTGACGTGGTCCCAAGAAGGTGAGTGGGGCCAGGGTGACGGGGTGGGGAACCAGGCACGGAAGCATTCGAGGACCAAAACGTATTTGCACGTAACTGAAGAGCAGGGTCGTGGTTGCAGGGTCACGGAGGGAGGAAGCCTGGAGGTCAGCGGGGGCCAGACATTCCGGGTAAAAGGGGAAAGGGCTTTGACTCCACCCGAGGGCAATGGGGAGCCATGGAAGGCTGTGGGCAGAGGACACACGTGGTCAGGTGAGGGTTCGAGAAAGACTTTGTGCATAACAGACTGAGGCTGGGAGCGGCCGTCTCTTTCAGGAAAGAAGCAGGAGGTAGCCAGGGGATGTCTCCTGCAGGAGGGTGTCCCGTGTTCCTGGGCCGGGGCCCCTGTCCCTGCAGCTCAGGTTGTCTTCGATGACAGCCCCCCCGAGGCCACTCTCCTGGCCCAGTGGCCCTTGCAGCCCAGGGTGGGGCGCAGCCAGAGCTCTCCAGGGCAAGGGGTCACTGCTGATTTCGGGGATCCTCGGGGGGACTTGCCGAGGCACCCCCCGCCCGCCGCTGCCTGCCCTGGTGCGTCACCGGCCAGGAATGCGGGGGCACCCGGGGGCCACGCTTATCACCCTCCCCAAGCGTCTGGAGCGGCCTGGCTCCTGTCTGCCGTCCATCCAGATGGGTCCTAAATCAGCGTGCTCTTCCTCCTCTGGCCGCGGCTGACACGGAGCCCGGACCCTGGCCAGCTCCGAGGCCCAGAGGCCCGGACTCTGCGTGTCGGCCTCCCGGACGCGCGGACCCTCCCGGCGCAGCCAGGGGCGGCTGGGCACCGGGCCTCGCTCGTGTCAGCCCAGAGATGGCGCAACAGGGAAACAGCGTGGAGTCGGACGGGCCTGGATTTGAATTCAGACTGCCGGGCTGGGTGACTTGCCTCAATTTTCCCTTCTTTAAAATGGGAATATTGATAATATCCACCTCCTCGGGTGGTCAGGAGGATTAAATAAGACAGTGGATGCAGCTGCTCCGAATAAATGTAGCCAGCACACTCTCCCTCTCTGTCTCTCCCTCCCTCCCCTATTAAATATACGTTCTAATACTCCAAAGCTTGTTTTGCGTGATCAACGCAATTACGTATATACAGCTTTGGACGGACCCCACTTCTGGGTTGACGTGTCCAGATTATTCCATAAAAAGCTCCCAGCACGTTCTCTTAATGCCTTTGCATTTGTTTCCCAGTTTTACAGGAACCTGTTTATTTTGAGACCGGCTTCTGGGGAAGCGCGTGGCTTACGGGGACCCCTCGGCGTAGAGACCGAGCACCTGACCTCCCGTCCGCGCCAGCCTGACTCCATGGCCCCGTGGACGGCGCAAGTTATGAATGACAAGCCGTGGAACTGGCAAAAGGTGGTAAGTGCCATCAGAGAGGAGAATGAGGGAGATTGGGTGCCCCTGGGGGTAGGAGGTGCTGTTGGAATTTTAATAGAACTTCTACATACAGTCTAGCTCTTCCTTTGAAAACTTCCATTTTTGTGTCTCTTTTATAATGCACTTAATCTGTGAATACAATAATACGTGATCATAGTTTATAAGCGTGTGTATGTTTTTATATATGTAGATCCATTTATGATATGTGTGTATATATGTGTGAGTGTGTATATACACGGTTTTTTAGGGTGCGAGTTCAAATAATCTGGACACTCCCCGGTTATAGAGAGTCAGATTGCCTGACCCTGGTGGATGGAAGATTCCGGGCTTCACCGCTTAGGCATTATTTGCTTTCCGAGGAGATTTTAGAAATCAGCTTTCTCTCCTCAAGTTCTGCATTGCTGAAGACACTGGTGCTCAACCTCTTCATTCACAGATGAAGACACCGAGGGTCAGAGAGGAGCTGTGGTTCGCCCAAATGCACACAGCTAGCGGGGACTAGCCCAGGTCTTTGGATCCCCAGGGGACCTTCCCCTGCGTCAAAGCCTCGTGACACTCCTTAGAAGCGCTGGCCCCAGAGCGAGGCCGTGGAAATGCAAGGAGACAGGGACTGGGACCTGAGATTTTTCTTCTCGTCCGTCCCCCACGCCCGAGAGGCCACTTAAGCGGTGCATAACTGCCCTGTGATGTATCGAACCCTCTCTCTCCGCGCATAAATGCGGCAGGTCAACCGCTAGGCGGAAATGCCACATATATTTCCTCCCAGCGGATGAAATATGCCCCTAATTTGGCTGGGGCTTTGTTTTATTAGACCTATGGCAGCGAGGGGGCCCCGCTGCGGAGTAACCTCCTCCTGATCACTTAGTTCTCTCTCGAGAACGCCGAGGGCCTCGATAAAGGAGGAAAAGAAATGCCCGGTCTTTTATTTTTCAGCAGGCGTCTCCAGAACAAAAAATCTTTCCGAGCCAGGGAGACGCCGTGTGAGCGTCCCAGAGCGGCTCCTCCGTGACACTGTTCCTGGGCTGGGAGGCAGGAGACCCACGTTGCCGCCTGAGCTCTCACTTCAGATGGGAGCTTTGGGCACGGTGCCTCGCCTCTCTGGGCCTCAGTTTCTCCATCTGCAAAACTCGGCTAATTACGGAATCTCCTGCAGAGGGTTGCTGTGAGGATGACACGAGATCAGGACCGCCCCGCGCTTGGCCCAGTGACCGCCCAGACAGGGTGTTAGAATACCTTCGTGGCTGATGTCACTGTTTGCAAAGAGAAGTCAGTTTCTCGCGTCCACACAGGAGACCATGCTGGTGAATTCTGCTGGACTGAAATAGTAATTTTTCCCGCGGTCCTTTAGGGGTGACTTTATACTAATTAACCCCACCTAAGACCGACCGTAGGGCCAGTGTGTCGGGGGATGGGTTGTTCTGGGGACTGCCTGACTTGGGATGGGGGCGTCCTCTCCTATGTCCCTAACCGCAGTGACGATCGGAGTCTCACAGTGCGGGCTCGGTGATGCCAGCGCCCAAGGATCTGGGGCTCAGCCGGGCCATCTGTCGTGCTGGGGCTTGGGACACCGGTCACCTTTTCGTTATGTGGCCCAGTGGCTCTCCCCTTTCCTGCACATCGTAACCACCTGGGGAACTGTAGAAATTATTCGCCCTTGTCCCAGACCAATTAAGGCAGGCTCTCTGATTGTGGGGAAGGAAGCGACCCTAGATTTTACAGCCCCCCAGGAGAGTCTAATGAGGGCAAAGTCGAGAATAACAGCTTAGCCTTTTGAATGCGATTGAGAAAAACAGCCCCCAAACCTGTTTCTTCCTCCTGCAAAGGGTTAAGTGGAAGCCAGGCTGGACCCGGGTTCAAACCTTGCCCTTGACCTCCACCCCCATTCACTTCCTTCCATGCCCACGAGGGGCTGGGATAATAGTTGTACCTGCTTCTCAGGGCTGGCGTGAGAGCACCACGCTGGCATCCAGTAGGTGCTCAATAAGCGCTGGGGTTGTTACCATCAGTGCTGCAGATCAGGGGCCCAGCAAACTGTAAATTAGGACCAATTAGTAAATATTGTCAGCTGTTTGGACCCGGCGCTCTTGGTCAAAGAACGTAAGTCTAGCAAGGCTACTGGAAAGGTATAGACCACATGCAAATGAACGAGCCCGGCACGGGTCCAATAAAAATTCATTTACGGAACAGGCGGCAGAATGGATTTGGCTGTTGCTTTGCTGACACCTGGTCTGGGAGATATTCCAAGTTTGAACACCAGGGTATGTGCTGGTTTCGCCTGCTATGTTTTGGGCTTATGGCCCTACCCGGGCAGTTTGGATAAGACCTCGAAGTATTTGTCTTGTCTGTATCCGTTACCCATACTCATCTCATAGGATGTTTACGTGACGACCTTATGACACATGGGTTTTGAAATGGGAGGCACATTATAGGGTCCTCGTCAATGCTGTTTTCCAATTCTTGCCACCTTCTTCTGCCTGGACTGTTAGACCTCAGAGAAAGGATTATGTAGGTGGTTGTTTACTCAGCACCTGCTGTGAGTCTCTGCTCATCTCACAGCAGCCTTGTGAGTGCTGTTCATGATCATGCCCATTGTTCAGATGGGAGAACTGAGGCTTCGAGAGGTACAGACACTTGCTCTAGGTCAGACAGAGGCAGGGTTTGAACCCAGTCTGTTAACCCCGGAATGAATGCTTCTCCACTCTCTGTTCTGTTGCCAGCAAAGAGCCCCCCGCTTGGGCACAGATGGGCATGAAAGGTCAGGATGCGTGATCCACCCTGGACAGCCTTTTTGTCTCCGTGACTGGAGGGTGCAGGAAGGAGCTGGCAGCCGGGGAACAAGCCGTCCCTTTCCTTCTGAGTGTTTATGAGATGTGCTCCGAACGGCCAGAGTCGCTTCTGCACGAAGCTGAGCTTCCCCTTGGTCACCCAGCGAGCATATCCCCTGGGGGCCGGGGAGGGGAGAATTGCGTTTTGGAGATTCTTCTTCAGCCCAAATCACCTCTGTCTTGTCAAGAGCCCCGTGGAATCCGAACAAGCGGGAAGACGCTATTCGCCAGAATAAGGCTTTCTACCACGACCCGCTGCTATTTCTCGTTTCCAGCAGTGAGGGGGGCGATTTTCAGATAGATATTTTCACTTTATGCAATTCCATTTTTGTCACAGCTTATCCGATCCTCCAATTCTGCAAGGGACTTTATCTCCTTGTGATGGTAAAGCCCCGGAGCTCAAAGTTCTTTTTCTTTTAAGCTTCGAAAAACTGAAGACCCTATTCAGGGCTGAGGCAGGATACCCGCCGGCCCCGGCGGAGGAGAATTATCGCACTTGCTTACAGATCCGCGGAGGAGGTTTTTCTCCTTTTTTTTCTTTTAAGGAGTCGGGTGACAGATGGCAAGGGAAGAGAAACCATGCGTTCCAGGGGGTGAGCTTTGGGGACTGGGTCTCTGCTTGAGGGTTCACTGCCAATTGCTGTCTGACCTCAAAGACGTTATTGGCCACCCTGGGACTCAGTTTCCCCTGCTATAAATCTTGGGTATTTGTTGCCTTCTTTCTCTGACACCAAGAAGGCTTCTTAATCCCATCTTAGGACATGAGCTCCCTGAAGGTGGGGACGCTGCCTTTAATTTTAGCCTCTCTGGTCCCCTGCCCATGCCCAAGCCTTTCCCATCTAGGTAGACGACATCACCCTGCACCCAGGAACCTAGACGCACCCCTTTGTACTGCGGACCACCCACATTCAGTAATTCAGCTCCCAGCGGGTCCCACCTCTGCGTGCGTTTCTGACGCAGCTAGTTGCCCCCATCCTTGCCGCAACCATCTGTCCAGGGCCACTGTCACCTCTCTCTGGACCCCACGGCAGCTTTCTGTGGGCTCACCATCCTTAACCGCTGTCCCTACCCCTCAGTCCATTCCGCGAGCTGAGGGAATATGTCAAATTTGCTCTCAGTACTCCCCTGCCTGAAACCTTTTAACAGTTTCTCGATGTACCTAGAACAGGGGCCAGCAAACTACAGCCTGTGGGCCAAATCATGTCAGCTGCCTGTTTTTGTAAGTAAAGTTTTATTAGAACACAGCCACGATCATTTGTTTGCAGTTTTCATATGGCTGCGTTTGCACCACAATAGAAGAGTGGAATCGTTGCAACAGAGATCATAGGAACCGAGAAGCTTGAAATATTCATTATCCTGCTCTCTATCTGGAAAAAGTTGGCAGAGCCCAGAATTATTATAGGATAAGTATCCGATTCCTCCCCTAGGCTGTTGGTAAGGTCATCGTATGTGAAAGGTCCCGCCTTTCTGCATGTCCCTATTCTCCATCACACACCCCGTGATGTGACTTTGCAGTTCCTCCCATGACGTGGTAGGTCTGTGTCCCCAGCCCTTGAATCTCCGTGGGCCGTGCGACTTTCTTTGATCAGCAAAATGCGGCAGAAGCAACTCTGTGTCAGTTCCAAACCTGGGACTCGACGGCCTCGTACGCTTCTTCTCTCTCTTGCAGAAGCTGGCTGCTGCCGTGAGAACAAGCCCGGGCTAGTCTGCCGGAGGGTGACAGGCACGTGGCCCCGTGTCTCTCATCATCCCAGCCATCCAACCCCAGGGGTAGAGCGGCCCTGCCGGCCCACAGCAGACCACAGACACCTCGGGGAGCCCAGCCCAGACTGGCATGAGCCCCAGCAGAGCCACGGACTCAATAGCTAACCAAATGCTTGTCATTTCAAGCCACTACAACTGAGAGGTTTTGTTACGCAGCAGTGGCTGACTGACAAGTCATGTAATTTAACATTCAAGCTGGGACACTTGGGGGCGCTGTTAATGTCCTAGGAAAACCAGAATAAATCCACTCGCTCTAATGGTCCTGGTGGGTCCGATCTCTTCTTTCCCCTTCAGCTTAATTGCAAGCGAGGGACCTCCTTGTCCACCACACTCCTGCTAATCTGAGGTCAGTTCCTAGAACAGAGCAAGCCGTGTCCAACCTCAAGCCTTTGCACAGGCTGTTCCTTCTGCCTGGAACACTCTCCATGCTGACGGCTGCTTCCTTCTCATTCTCTGGGGCTCAGCACTTCATCCTCGGTGCATACTCACCCACCCCCAGCCCCAGCCACAGACTATCCCAGTTCTCTGCTTTCTTTTTCATTCTTATTATAACCTGAAATCATTCAGCGGGTTTATCGGTGTCCTTGTTCACTGCCTGGGTCCTTCCATTAGACCATGAGCTTCCTGAGGGTGAGAACTCTCTTATTCTTCTCTGTGTCTTCTATGTCCAGCAGAGTTCTAGACACATAGTAGGTGCTGTTTACATATATTTTTTTAAATGAATGAAGACAGTAAAACTTTAGTCTGTTAACTATTGACTGCATAATGGGTACTGGCCCGGACAGGTAGAATCAGAAGGTCCTGCGCAGCCTGGTAGAGCTGGGTTCAAATCCAGCCTTAAGTACTTTGTGGTGTGGGGGTCATGGGCATGTCACTCAAATTCTCCGAGTTCTGTTGCTTTCGTTTGCAAAAATGAGCTGCCCGTGAGGCAATGCAAGTAGAACGTCCAGCAAGGGATCTCGCACATGGCAAGTACTTAAAAATGAGTAGCCATAATTATTTTCACTGTAGCTGGGTCAAAAAAAAAATTCAGTCTGGGTTCCTTCCACTAAGTCATTCTGTTTCTCTCTCTTCTCTAGGAAAGAGGCCATTCTCGGACTTTAGACTCGAAGATGTGGACAGATTTGTGTGATTCCTTATCTGTGGACCAGAGCCTATGGGAGACAAGTCAGAAAGAGGCAGAGGGTTAACTCCGGGATGAGGGAGGAATGGGCGTCTTGGGAGCAGGCCTGGAAGCAGGTTCTGGGAATGAGCACCTTGGATTCCCACGTCGAGGGGAGTAAATAGAACAGTGTGTGGAGCTCAACTTCAAAGGCCTTGGCGTCTAAACCCTGAATGCAACAAACACATTTTTCTAGATCTCATTACTCGCTATTGACCAAGGATATCATTTCAGGATCTGCATAACTTCCCCCCACCCAGGTCTCAGTTTCCCCATCTCTGCTGGTTGTTCTCTGAAGTCTGTTCTCCCTTCTTTCCATAGGAACAGCATCCATGAATGAGGCTGGATACACAGCCACCCGGGGTAAGGACTACATTTCCCAGTTTCCCTTGCAGCTGTTGTGGCCATGTGACTCCACTGCGGCCAATGGGGTGTAAGTTAAGATGTTTCGTTGCAGCTTCTACAAATCCGTTGTGAATGACAGCTAGCACGTACAACTTTTCTTTGTGCTTTCCTTCATTTTCCTGCTCTGTGACCTTGGACATGTCACCACGTGCCTCTTAGCCTCAGTTTCTTTATCTGTAGAACAGGAACACAATCTGCTTCAATGAGTTTGGGCAAAGATTAAATGAGATGATACACACAAGCTGCATTTAATGACATAAAATGAATACAAAACTTATACTCTAGTGCTTGGTTTGTGGTAGATATTAAACAAATACTTTGTTACCATCTGTGTTAATTTGGAAAAGTGATGTGAATCGTTTGTACCTCAGAAGTTTTCTCCTCTATAAACATGAGCGTGGTCTTCTCATACCAAACAATTCAGAGGTCTAAATGTAAAAATAATAACAAAACCACACAAACACTAGAAGAAGGCATGAATGAATTCCTGTATGACCAAAAATGGGCAAAGCCTTTCTAACTATGATTCAAAATATAATGTAATAAAAGACTAGAAAATCCAAATGCATAAAAAAAT
The DNA here is from genome assembly GCA_963575035.1 of Avahi laniger. Lineage (NCBI taxonomy): Eukaryota > Metazoa > Chordata > Mammalia > Primates > Indriidae > Avahi > Avahi laniger. The sequence continues at coordinate 5,255 of CAUYSK010090645.1, read as the reverse complement.
ATATTGCAACAAACATCAAAAGTGAAGTCAAAAGAGAAACTGGAAGAATACATGTGCAATCTATGTCACAGATAAGTAGTTAATATCTTTAATATATAAAGAGCTCTTAAAAATCAAGAATAAAGATCAAGAACTCAGTTTTAAAAATAAGCAAAAGACATGAATAGATAGTTCACAGAAAGAGGTATATAAATGGACCTTAAAAACATGAAAAGATGTTCAACTTCTCACATAAGAGAAATTCAAATTAAAAGTATCCAAACATAGTATTCCTCACCTCTTAGGCTGACAAAAATTTGAAAGCTTGACAACGTATTCTGTTGGAACATGGTGTCAAAGTGGGGAAATAGAGTCTCTCACGCACCGCTAATGGGAATACAAAATGGAGTACTTGACAATATCTAACAGTATCACAAAAGTGTTTATCTTTTAGCTCTTCAATTCCACTTTTTGGAATTTACCCGAAGATATACTTCTGCAAGTCCAGAACAACAAACGCACGTAGTTACTCATGACGGCATTATTTGTAAGAACAAAATATTAGGAACAACCAAAATGCCCGTTTGTAGGAAATAGGTTGAACAAACTTTGGTACTTCCACATCATGGAGTACTAAGCGGCCACAAAAAGTGAGAATAATTTCTATGAACAGAAATGAAGTGATTTTTAGGATATAATGATAAATTAAAAAGCAACGTGCAAAAGCAGCGTGCTCTCTTTTATCTCAGAAATACAGGGAGATAATAAAAATACTCGACGATACATTTATAGAAGGAAAACTTGGCAGGACTCACAGGCGGAGGATGGGAGTGGGGGGTAGCAGAACGGTGACTTCTCAGTGGCTCCCAACCCAGCAACGCTCAGTTCTTGGCGCTCGCGCCTTTGTGTCGTTCTTTCCCCCGGAATACGGGCTGGACCTGGCGACTCACTTCTAATGAACGGATTATGGAAAAAGCGATGAGATGTCATTTCTGAGATTAAGTTTTAAAAAACTGTGACTGTCATCTTGCTGACATTCTTTCTCCCTGGGTCTTCTCACGTGCTTACCTTGATAGAGAAGGTCACCTAGCAAGGAACTGGTTGAGAAACTGCGGCCCACAACCCTCAAGGAATCGAATCCTGCCAGCAAGCACGTGAGCGAGCATGGAAGCAATCCCCCACGTGCACCCTGGCAAGCCCCCAGAGGGACCCAGCCCCGGCTGACACCTTGATTGAAACCTGCAAGAGACCCTGAAGCAGAGGACCCAAGTGAGCCACACCCAGGCCCACAGAAACCACCGGATAATAAACGCTGTTGTCTTAAGCCACTAAGTTTTGGGGTCATATTTGTTAAGCAACAACAGAGAATACAATTATAACCACACAGAAGGGGAATTAACCCAAGGAACCTTTGAACACAGTTCTCTAACTGTACTTTCAATTGGTTATGCTCAAAGGGTAACAAGGACTTCAAAGAAACCTTGAAATGTAATAAATAGGTTGTCATTGATAGCTGAATTCATGTAACTATGTAACTATTGAGCAAATATATTGATATTTGAGGCAGGGGAGTTCTCACCATGGAATCAGAGAGATACAATATGGAATGAGGGAACTATGAGAAAGAGTCTCGTGATGTTGGATTTTATTGGAAGCATCAGAATGAACTCATGTGTATCCTGCATCTTCTGTTCGCCGGAAGATTCCAGAAACAGCAATGCCTTGTTTTGCACAGGGTCACGAGCACACCCAGTGCTCACAGCTTGGCTTTTCAATACCATTCTCCACTGAAAGGAACCGGGTCATCTTGGAGAAATGGCTGATTTCAGGGTTGGAGCGAGGAAAATGCAAGGTGAGCCTGGAACATTCTCTTGTGTCAGAAAGTAAGGAAGTTCTCAAAGGATGAGGAAGACAGAGGCGCAAGGACGTAGGGGCTGGCTTGAAGGGTCCCCACCGGCCAACTCTGGGACAATGTGAGCATTAAGAAAATGCTAATGGGTGATGTATAAACACATAGAATAGCGGGTGGGGCAGTGGGAAACCCTTCCGTACCAGAGAATGTCGACCAGCAAGGGTAAAAACGGAATGATAGAATTTAAAAACCTCCCTGCTGCAACCGTCACTGCAATATTGGACGCTGGCAAGGAGCATGAGTGGATCCAAGACGACCGATGGACAGTTCACCAGAGGGCAGGATGTGCACGCACTCCCAAAGAGCCGCCCCGCGGTCATGTGTTATTTACACAGGAAAATGGGGCTTCAACAATAGAAAGGCCTGGTGGATCCCACCTTAACCAACTGACCACACTTAGCACCCCCAATAAAGGGACCGGGTGACACCGGGCGTCCCCTGAGATGCAATGGGAAGCACATGTCTTTGTCATGTGACAAAGGTGTACCCCGAATCTGATGGCAAGGACTTTGCTCGACAAACCCAGATTATGGGACCCTCGAAACACAATTGTTCTGGACGCTTCTATCATGTCAACGCCAACAAAAAGGAAGAAAACGGTGAGGGCCTGTTTTAGATCCAAAGAGACGAAAGAGGCATGAAAACCGGATGCGACGCGTGACCCTGGCTGGGATCACCGAGGGGGCTGCGGGGACAGACGTCCTCCTTGCCTGCAGGCACAGGCTGCCCTTCTAGACGCCTTGATTCCAGCCCCAAGCGCGGGACCACCATCCGCACCCCACGTCTGGGGCACTCCAAGGGTGCGGAGCAGGGAATGGTGGAGCTATGTGCTAAACTTTCTCTGGACTTTCCCTCCCTCTCCCTGGCCGCCCCGGCTTCCTGGCGAGCGTCCTGGCTGTGATTTCATCTGGAGTTGCTGGAATCACACTGTCCCTGACGGCTTCCTCTCCCTCCTGCCCTGCTCTCCCGCTGACGGGAGACAGCAGGGATGGGTGGGCTGGGCTGGCAGGGCCCCCCACGGCCCCCCGCAACCCTCCTCTGCCCACCGCCGCCCCTGGCCCCGAGTCTCCACCTCCTCCTGGTGCCTAGAGAGTTCCATTCTCTCCCCCCCTCTTCCTCTCCCGCTGTCTTCCTCTCCCGCTGCATCTCTGGGTATCTCACTGTCTCTTCCAGAGCTCTCCTGCGTGCTGTGTCTCTCTCCGTCTCTTTTGGTCTCTCCCTCCACCTTTTTTCTCTCCCGCGGCACCGTCACCCCAATTTCTCTGAAGGTTCGATACGACATTCCCTCTCGGGGACATCAGGACTGTTGCCTCGCGGCCACCTGCCTGGGGGGACTCCCAGGGAGGTGTGTGACCTTCCTTACGTTCTCTGGGCCTTGGCGTCCTTGTTTCTGTAATGGGAACAGCAAAAGAACGTCCTGCAGGAAGTTCTCGAGCGAGTCGGGACGGTGGCCCAGGCGAGCCCTCAGCGACGTCTCCGGTGTGTTGGTGCACACCCTGCACGCCTTGGTCTACACAGCCCCGTCCCGCCTGCCTCCAGCCTCACCCCCTTCGATCCCTGCCTTCCCCACACGCTCTAGCCTCATGCACACTTCGTTTCCAAGCACAGCAAGCTCCCGCCCACCTCCAGGCCTTTGTCCTTGTCGATCCCCTTCCTGGGGGGCTCTTCCCTGCTCGCCGCATCTTCCAGGCCCTCTGATACTCTCCGTGGGGTTTTAAAATACGACCTCACATTCTTTGACATTCCTCCCTTCAAAAGGCAAAGCATCAGTCCTCTCCCCCTGAGCGTGGGCTGGACTCTGAGACGTGCTCCTGGTGACAGTGGCGGAGAGGGGCAGTGTGTGGCCTCGGAGACCAGGTCGTAAGAGACACTGGAGCTGCCCCTGGAATGGCTGGGAGCGCTCGCGCTGCGGGAGCCGGCCGCCACGTTGTGAGGATGCTCAAGCAGCCTTCCGGAGGAACCGAGGCCTCCTGCCGGCAGCCGGCACTGGCCGGCCAGGCATTTCTGTGAGCCCCCTCGGCAGCGGGGGGTCCTTCAGCCCCAGAGGAGCCTTCAGAGGAGACTTCAGCCCTGGCCTCCATCTTGACAACAACGTCACGGGAGACCCCGAACCAGAATCGCGCATTTGGATTCTTGGATTATTTGTTATGCAACAATAAATAAATAACACGTTCTCTGTTCCTTTATTCAGATGCTATATTATGTTTCTATTTTTCTGATTTCCACCTCTCTCTCCCATCAGGTGGTGAGTTCCACAAGGGCCCTTCCACAGTGGCCGTGCCCGTGCAATCTGCCCCTGTGTCCCCACGGCCTGGCACGTGGAGTCTAAGAAACTCTGGCCTGAGTGCCTGGGGGTCAGCGACTTCAGGCTCAGCCTGAGAAACCCCCCTCCTGCCACACTCTGTCCCCCTAGAGAGGGCAGGAAAACTTGCCCACCTCCCGCACTGGGTTTCTGGCACTTTCTGTGGCTTTCTGCTTGGTTTTATTCCTGGCTGCCTGACAGAGGGGGTTTCTGTGCGGCTAAAGAGACACCTGTGGGAGGAAGGGCTCCGTGTGCTTCTCCTCTGACACGCTGCGTCTAAAAAAAATAGCAGCACGGACAAAAATAGCCCGACGGCAGCGTCCTGATGGGGTGGGAGGCGGGAGCTGCCTGAAAGGTGCCCCAGTCTGATCACTCGCCCACACATGAATCACTACCCCTGTATTCATTTATCCCTCCTTCCACCTGGTCGGCTGCGAATTAATCCTCTGGTTATTATTTACTTATCTATTTATCTCTATATTAATCCACCATCTATCCTATACCTTTATACTTATTCATTAATCCATCCATCCATCCATCCATCCGTCCATCCGACTATCCATCCATCCATCCGACTATCCATCCATCCATCCATCCGTCCATCCGACTATCCATCCATCCATCCATCCGTCCATCCGACTATCCATCCGTCCGTCCATCCGTCCATCCGACTATCCATCCGTCCGTCCATCCGTCCATCCGACTATCCATCCGTCCGTCCATCCGTCCATACGACTATCCATCCATCCATCCGTCCATCCGACTATCCATCCATCCATCCATCCGTCCATCCGACTATCCATCCATCCATCCGTCCATCCGACTATCCATCCATCCATCCATCTGTCCATCCATCCATCCATCCGTCCATCCATCCGACCATCCATCCATCCATCCATCCATACATCCATCCGTCCGTCCATCCGACCATCCAACCATCCGACCGTCCATCCGACCATACATCCAACCGTCCGTCCATCCGACAATCCATCCATCAGTCAGTCCAACCGACAATCCATCAATCCGTCCGACCATCCAACCATAAAACAAAACGTCAGAAAG
>CAUYSK010090638.1:0-13671 GCA_963575035.1 Avahi laniger | reverse complement strand
TTTGAGGATTATCTCTTTCTACTGATTTCTTGGAAAAATCAGATAAACAACTTGGTTTCAGATTGGTGGTGTGGAACTTGAGCACAAGTAGCTCCCTTTTCGTTTGGTCTATTGGGTCTAGTGCAGGAACTCGGCCCAAACCAACAGTTTTCTGTGATTTTTTTTTTTTTTTTGAAAGCAGAGTCTCATCCTGTTGCCCAGGCTGGAGTATAGTGATGTGATCATAGCTCACTGCAATTTAAAACTCCTGGGCTCAATCAATTCTTCCACCTCAGCCTTCCAAGTAGCTGGGATTACACCACCAAGCCCAGTTAACATTTCTTATTTTTTGTAGAGATGGGGTCTTGCTATGTTGCCCAGGCTGGTCTTGAATTTCTGGACTCAACTAATCCTCCCTCCATGGCCTCCCAAAGTTCTGGGATTACAGGCGTGAGCCACCACTCTTGGAGCTCCCGTAAATTATATTCAATAAAGGAGACAAGGGGTAGAGGAGGTTTCTTGTTTCGTTCGTTTGTTCATGTTAAGGCATGCTTTTGTGCTGATGAGAAAGTGAGAAATTAATAAGGCAGGAGTAGAGAATAAAGTTCCTGAAGGGATGGAAAGGTGTGGGCATCCAGCTTACATATGAAGAGGAGCTCACCTCAGATGAGAAGAGTGACAGCCCATCCACTAGAATGTGAAAGAAAACAAGGTATTTTGACATAACACAGGAAGCCTGATGAATTTGATGGAAAGGAGAATGATGTACATCTCATATGACTGCACCTATTTTCCCTATATTTTAGAAGACAAACTATGAGACAAGAATCCCAAAATGTCCTCATTCTATAGTCGCATGTGCACTTACTCATCCACTTTACCAAGTGATACCAAAAACTAATCCTGCACAATGCCAGCAAAAGTGTGTGAGACAGGCATTCTCATGTGCTACTGAAATGAATATAAACTGATAAGATCTCTTGAGACTCTCTTGACAACATGTCCCCTTACTCCCTAATAAAAACTTTAAATTCTGATTTGGTAAAATTACACTACTAAGAATGCATCCTAAGAAAATAACCCCAGGGGCTGGAGGTAGTAAGGAAAAGGAAGAATATACATTATTCATCCAAAAATTGAGAATCTGAGAACAGAGAAATAGTTATGATATGTCCATACAATGATTAATATAGACATAAATTTTTTTTGAAGAACTTACCAAGGACATAGGAAATGCTCACAATATAAGGCTAAGTGAAATCAGTCTATGAAAAAGTATCATCTCAGGCTGGGTGCAATGGCTCACACCTGTGATCCCAGCACTCCGGGAGGCTGAGACCAGCCTGAGCAAGAGTGAGTCCCTGTCTCTACTAAAAACAGAAAAAGCAGCCGGGCATGGTGGTGCGTACCTATAGTCCCAGCTATTTGGGAGGCTGAGGCAGGAGGATCACTTGAGCCCAGGAATTTGAGGTAGTGAGCTATGATGACACACGCCACTGCACTCTAGCCGGGGTGACAGAGTGAGATTCTGTCAAATAAAAAAAAAAAAAAAAGCATCATCTCAATGAAAATATACACAAGACCAAAAGTACTTACACAACCTCTTTACATATTAACATATTTATTAACAGTGGCTATCTCTTGGTGATGATTACTGGCAATTTATTTATCTCTTAATATTCTTGTATATCTTCTAATTTTTCTGTAACATTTGCATTGCTTTTAAAGTTAAAAATAGCAACAAATATTGTTTTATAAAATCATATCAACAAAGGCAAACTGCATTGACCAGGTTTGTGCTAGGCAATCTGAACTCTCAGCTCAGTTTCAAGAGTGACGAAAGTAGGGGTATTCTCCTGCTATCCAAGTATAATAGCAACACTTCCTTGTCTACGCCATGCTCTGTACTGTGTTCCAGTCTACCTGCCTTTCTCTTTTTCTTTCATATATATATAATAAACATGTCTTAGGTACAAGGAAATCTCAAACTTTCTTGAACCATAATTACTATGGAGCCCAACCTGTCCTTATGCGTGCCAATTGCAGTGAGCAGACCACAAGACAAAATAATAACCCATCTGTGGTTGAGGAACAGGTGTGGTTAACTTGGTTAGCTGAGAGAACATTACAGGGTGGCTAACAAGTCTGGAAACACAGGTGAATACATAACAAATGGTTTATTGATACTGCATTACAACCCATGAGAAAGTATCTTTGTTTCAAGACTTTATGGCTAAACTATAGAAAATGGAATGAAAACACAATGGGCCTCATCAACGACACACATACTGCAAATAAGCCTTGTGAAAAGATGCTCCACATTATAAGTCATCAGGGAAATGCAAATTAAATGAGATACCACTACAGTCCTGGTAGAATAGCCAATATCCAGAATGCTGTCAATACCAAATGCTCGCCAGGATGTGGAGCAACAGAAATTCTCATTCGTTGCTGATGGGAATGCAAAATGATACAGCAATCTTGGAAGACGGTTTGGCAGTTTTTTATAAAACTAAACATACTCTTACCATATGATCCAGCCATATGGTAAATATGTGCTCTTTGGTATTTACCCAAAGGAGCTGAAAACTTATGTCCACACAAAAACCTGCACACAGATATTTATGGCAGCTTTATTCATAACTGTCAAAACTTAGAAGCAACAAGATGTCCTTCAGTAAGTGAATGAATAAACTGTGGTACACCCAGACAATGGAATATTATTCAGTGCTAAAAAGAAATGAGCTGTCAAGCCATGAAAAGTCATGGAGAAAACTTAAATGCATTATTACTAAGTGAAAGAAGCCAATGTGAAAAAGCTATGTACTGCACAATTCTAACTATATGGCAATCTGGAAAAGGCAAAACTGAGAAGACAATAAAAAGATCAGTGGTTGCCAGGGATTAAGAGGGAGACAGAGAGCACAGAGGATGTTTAAGGCAGTGAAACTACCCAAACGTGACTGAAAATTTGTCCAAACCCAGAGAAAGTACAGCACCAGGTGCGAACCCTAATATGAACTAGGGAGTGTGGGTGCTCGTGAGGTATCAGGGTAGGTTCACCGTTTGTAGCAAATCTTCCACGCAGGTGCAGGATGTTGATAATGCAGGAGAGCTGTGTGTGTGTGGGGACAGGGGCACAGTGGATACCTCTGCACCTGCTCAGTTTTGCTTTGAACCTAAAACTGCTCTAGAAAATAAAGGATAATAAAAAAAAATAGGAAATAAGACTTAATAAGGATAATAACTTCTGAAGATAGACCTGAAGCTCCTGACAGTGTCCTTTCCAGTCCCATGGCTTGCCTTGAATTGGCCCTTTGAATGAGGCTGCCAAATGCAGGGTTCGCAGTAGGTGCTCAGGAACCCCTGAGTGCCCATCAGTTTCCACCAGTGACCAAGGCCCTAAAGGTCTCTTTTTGAATACTTCTGCAAACAATGCAGTAACTCTTAGACTGACTTTTAATAACTTTTTGTCTCTTGTCAGCAATAAAGCTGTGGAATAAAATTATTCCCTCCTTGTGACTGGTAACAGAAGCTTTAAATAGTGACCAGCTTTCCAGAATTTTATAATATTTGCTTCTTAGCTCAGACCTATGTAAGATTTCATCTAAATATTAGGTGATTTTACTTAAAAGTAATTTCCTTTCTATACATCAAACCAACTTTCTAATCAATTATTAAAAGAAAAATTTCAGATACATCGATCTCAATACAAGTAATTATAAGGTGATCATTTCTAATATTAGACACAAGATAGTTTTAGTAATGTAGTTGGTGGCTGAAAGAAAAACATGAATTCTTTTAGAATAGGATTTAAAATAATGCCTTAGTATTTTATAAGGATTTCTCTCGAACAAATACTATAATGTATTTAGTTTCCTTCATTATTGGTACCTGAACAACATATACTGCTACAGTTATCAGCTGATGTATACTACTAAAAATTGATACGGTGGTAAATAAAATCCTTATGGTACCAGACATGTGCACATTTGCTCTCTACTTGTCATCATCTGCTTTTACCACATGAAAGCACCAGGTCTGTCCTCTTGGGAGTGGAGCTTCTGTTCCCAGAGCACACGTAAGTGTTACACTTAGCATTACCTCACCTCCATTAGCTAATGCCCAGCTGGATAGAAATTATTCTGGAGATGGTGATCTCATCTCAGAAGGATAAAAAATGATCTTCTAAGGAACATACTTACTGACCTAAATGATCACAGGAGTTTAGGTTCTTAGAACATATTCGTTTGGCAAAACACAAATAGGGAAAACAACGGGGGTTTAAAAAACTTACACTGGCACAGCAATGGACTTAACACTAATTCCTTCTAATTGTGCTGATGTGTGTAATTCTTTGCAACAATTCGGGATGCTGACAATAAGAAAGCAAATTTCTGAACACGTATTAGGTCGTGGCCAAGTTCTAAGTAGACCAACTGACAGACTCGGGTCTCACACTCACTTCCCTAGTTCTGGAATCCCTTCAACACTTGCCATCAGAGCTACAACGGTCGGATCTTCAAAAGTTAAAAAATGTTGTTAGTATAAAATTACTGTCCCTCTAAAATAGATATTTAAACATTTCAAACTGTATTTTCCTAAAGAAGTAAAAAGTTGGAATGTTTTCCCTATTTACATGGTGGTCAGCCAATTATTCATTACAATAACAAAGTAAAGCAGAATAAATTATCTACAGAACTAAGGCAGAGGAATAAAAATTTCTAAAATTGAAATTTCTGTATTAAGCTATGAATATTAACAATTTGAAAAAAGCCCAATTTGTTTTAAAGAATTAAAGTTTAAAAGTGTGCCTGTGTTAGAGGATTCAAAATGAGATATTAAATTAGTATAACCGGTTTTAGAGATTCTTAATCAGCTAATCGGCTTCCCATCATTAGGCTGTTCTTGGTGCCTATCCTACAGGGAATCTCTGAGGTAAGCGATAAAAGCTGGTCTCATCCCTAAGAGTTGTTAAATCTTAAATGACACAGTGAACCAAAATTGTTCATTTCTGAATCATCTCCTTGAATCTAAATATTTTTAAAAAACATTTATAAGTAAAGATTTATCAGAACAGTAGCCAAAGAAAAGGAACCATGTCATATGTGATTCAAGTGTTGTGCACAAAGTGTTGTATACTAACAGTTCCCCTTGCTGCGGGCTCATATAGCTAGACCCTGAGCAAAAAGGTTCATAGGTATTTCTAGTTAGTCCTCTCGATGACACTCTGAAGCATAATGATCCCCATTTTATAGTTCAGTTGATTGAGGCTTAGAGAGTAAAGTAACTTTTAAGTGACAGCATTCAAACTAGGATCTGTCTGACTCAAGAAAGCAGTGTCCACTACTCTATGTGCCACTTAATACCATCCAGGAGTGACACTACTAAATTTCAAGGAAGGAAACAAAAATCCACAATCTCAGAAGCTCTAATTAAGATGACATAAAGAGCATAAATAACATGATAGAAACTGCAGAGATTCCAAAATAGCATATAGCACACTTAATTCTAATTCATGAAAAAAATGCAACAATGATTATGGCACTTCTGATGCCACTGGGTAATTTATTTCTAAAAGTAAAATAACCAGTTTCATGTTCAGTATTCAGTATAAGTCATTAAGACACATTTTCTCTGTCTTTATTTGTCTCTTAAAGAAAGGTGAAGCATTTCCAGTATGACTTCTGGGAAGACTATACTTCTGTCAAACAATTTGAAAAAGATCAGCGTTATATTTATTACCTATCAGAGGACAGTCTCAAAGGTAGTCACATTTTCAGATTTAGTAAATGAAACAGAAAGAAGATCTGTTTCACAATAGTTTGGATAAGAAAAAACTTTTCCTGTAATGTATAGAAGTTTTATTGAAATCTTTTTCCATCTGGTCTCTGAATTTCTTCAGGGACATATAAGAATTACCAAATTGGTTACTGTCACTGGGCCTGGTGAAGTCGATCTTTTAATATTTATTAGAAAAACAAGCATACAGGAAAGCAAACTTAAATACAGAATAAATTAAGTTCAGTTGTGCCATATGAACAAATAAACCATCCTCTCCTTTTCTCTGGCATGGGCCACATAACCAGGAAGACAGACTAGAACATTCCCCACTATTCAAAGCCTCCAAGTTTATGCCACAAGTCAGAGAGAACAAAGTACTTACTATATGTAAGGGGTCTGTATTCCTCTCTTCCAAATGAAGTCCTAAGATGATAAAGGGAGAAAATGGGAAAGTCTTTGCAGACCTAAATATTTTGTATGAAGTGTAGAATGGAGGATCTTGGATGCCTTTTATAAAAATTACAGATAACCTATAATCCCTCATCACTCCCACTGAGAACCACTGCTTTATAGAATTAGATTCAGATTTAAAAACACTTGATTAAAGAAATCCTGCCTGCAGAAGGTTTGAAACTGTCAAAAGTCAGAGTTAGCAGCATTTATTCATTTGGTATTTGCACCATTAAGAATTTACTGAACACTATTGTGTGCGGAATGCTGTATTAGACTCTGAACGTATAGAGCAGTGGAAGACACAAAGACCCTATCCCTATTCAGGGCTTATATTTAATATCAGTGTTCACTGGGATTGAAAAGTGGCTCAACAAACAAGGCAGGTGCCAGACTGTGTTCAATACTTACCAGATAACTTAATCTTACTCTACCATAATGCAGAAGCTCTATAGGCAATATGTGAAGGCAAGAACAAAACATGCAGTGAAATAACTAACATTGCATAAATCTAAGAATTCCGACATTTTATTTAAGGCCCAAATACCAGTGCTTCCTATCTTTGGGGAAGAACTTGAAGAGCTATCTATTAATAATACTAACCACCAGAATTAGTGTAATGTCATTGACGAAAATAAAGATTGCTTTGTAACAGTAAAATGTGGATGAAGCAATAGGAGATTGTGTTAAATTGGTTTGAAAGCAAAACAGTAAAGAAGCATTGTAATTGCCTGTATCAAGTTAAGATGCCAATCTCTTCAAATGGCAGGAGGCAAGGCCTTTTTTCAGGATAGCAAAAGCAAATCTGATTCAACTAAGTGCAATGTTTCATTCTTTTACTTTGAACAGGTTTTATCACCACACTCCAATAAATTGTTCATTCATTAATTCATTAAAATACATTTTGACTTTCAAAAGCCTTCTGCAGAAGAGCAAAGCAAAACCAAAGCTCCAATATCATGTTGTGATAGGGATGATTTAAGCCTTACATGTCATTTTCAGAGATCACCACAGCACAAAGTGGCTGAGCACATTTTCATACAGGCTGGTCTAACCACCTTGTTTAGGCCCTCCTGTTATCTTGCATGTTCCTACTGTTACAGTGACTCCATATTTCACATCTACTATTCTTTTCTAATCCACATTTTTAATTAGAATTTGCTAAATAATCCTAAAACAGATTTACTTTTTCGGATAAGGCATAGTTATAATAATACTATAGTAACTATAGTATTAGTTGGGATGGGCATTCACTTGTCCCAGGCCCTGGATTTGGGGAAAGACAATGCGGTGCACCATGATAAAGTCAGTCCCTCATGGCATCTGCTTATCATCCGGTAGGGAAGAAAGCGAACAAGCAACTGCAAAGGATATGACACGTCCCTTGAACTGTTTAATGAGAGAAGAAAGCTAAGTAGGAGCTCCTATTCTAAGCACATGTGATGGGTAAGAAAGGGAATGCAAAAGTGTTTCAGGCAGAGAACAGATTTGAGGTGAACCTGTGCCAAAATGAGGCAGGGGAGGGTTCTTAGGACCCAGCCAGCGCTGGGCTGCTAACCAGTCAAGGGCTGGGTTTCCCCTGGGACCGCTTTCCCTCTGCCTGTGTGTAAAGAATGCACTGGAAGTGGGGAGGCAAAGGCTGCTGTGGTCGGGTGAGAGCCCAGTGTGGAGGACGTCAGAGATGGAGAGAGTGGATAGATCTGGGAGGCACTGTGGAGGTCGACAAGGCTTGGTGACTAAATGGGGAAGGGGGTGGGACAGATAGAGCTAAGAGGGATGGTTTCTGGTTTCCTGCTTGGGTTCCACTTACTGCTCAAGCAGACCCACTGAAAACAAGAGCGACAAGTGTGAGAAAGGCACTCTAATTCAACGTGGCCCGAGGGATTTCAAGGCTGCTCACACCCGACTTTGGCTTTGGATACACAGCCACAGGTATGAGCTGGAAGGATTTATTATACAATTAGCGTTTAATGCTTCGAATTAACTCTCTATAAGAATTAAACCACACAGTCAATACGAGAAAATCTGGGCTCCTGACACAGAAGGCAGCAAAGACCAAACACCCTCGTCCAGTAGAGGGAGGATCAGCCCCGAGGGCCAGTGCCTCGCGGTCAGCACCCGGCCGCCGCCCGCTCCTCCCTTCCCGATCCACCCCTGAGTCTTCGGCGTCGCTTTTCCAGCATCCGGCTGCCTCCCTCTTCCAGTTCCAGGCTCCTAGGGCCCTGGCCCGGCCGCCAGGCCTCCCACCACCTAACTCAGCCCGGCCTCCCGCCCTGCGAGCTCGGTGTCCCCGGCCCGGTATCTCCCGTCCCCCGAGCTCCGAGTGTCCGGCCCCGTCTCCCTCTCCCTGGCCCGGCCTCCCGTCCCCCGAGCTCGGTGCCCCCAGCCCGGCTCCCATCTCGCGGGTCTCGGCCCCCGGGCCCAGTCTCCTGCTCCGCGGGCTTCAGCGCTTGCCCCCGCCCCCGTCGTGGTGGCAAAACAAAGGATCCGCCGCCCAGACGTGCCCATCTCCTCCGGCTCCCTGCAGCAGCTGCAGCCCCGGGCAGGTCCCTGGAGAGGCGCCGGGCTTGGGAGGATGGTGGCAGCGGGCCCAGGGCAGACGGCGCAGTGGCGAAAAGCGGCAAGGGCGGCACTCACCGCACAGCCGCCTCCTCACGGCCAGCAGCCGCTCGCCTGGCTCCGCGTCTAGAGGCTTCCGCGGCCCGCGGACCCAAGAGGTGAGCTCGAGAGCCAGGCCCCCGTCGGCGCCGCCCCCGGCCCGCCCCTCTCGGCCCCGCGCGCCCCACTCCGTCCTGACACGTCCCTCCATCGCGCTCGAACTCCGCCCCGCTGGGTTCGGCGCCGTCTTCCCGCCGCCGCTCGCTCCGCCCCTCCTCGCCCCGCGCCCGCGCCGCGTTTGCAGTCGGAGGAGCGCGGCTTCCGCCCCAGCGCTGCCTTCCGGCGGTGAGCAGGTCGAGGTTTGGAGGGTGCGCGCCACCGGCAAGAGGGGCCGGGTGGGCCCTGCCGCCGAGTGCGAGCTCCAGGAACAAGGGGAGCAGGCCGGGACCCGCACTGGTAATCTCTGTTTCCCCTCGCATTTCTTTAGGTTACCCCAGTTCTCAACTGCCCTGCCGGTTCCCTGCTGCTTTTGTGTCGCGAACTTGCTTTAGACCCCGAGGCAAACTGTGAATCGTCGCAGAAGACTGTACCAACACACGAGAGCACAAATTCTGCATCAGATTCCAAGGAGTTCGTAGCATTTTAAGGCAAGTCAGGAACCCCATAGTAGAACCAGCCTGTCCCAACACTTGCGTCTATACGAGTATAAGTCAGAGGTTGTATTGCATACATAAATATACATGGTTATATGTATGGCTACCATTTGTTGAGTGCTTATTCCGCGCGCTTATATTTTCAAAATACATTTTCTTATTTCATCCTTTCAACCATCTCTCAGGGTAGGAATTCCACTCCCTGCCCAAGTTTAAGGAGGTTAAGTAGTTTGCTCTTGCAGAAAAGGAGAGTCGTAGGAGTTAAACTTATCCTGAAGTAAAACTTAGGCCTTTTTTTTTTTTTTAATCCCTCCCAATTGAGGGAGAACCAGTGTTTGGCAGTCATTTTTCTGCTGCCTTAAAACTGAAGAATAGGATTCCCTCCGAAACCTGCCAGTGGCCTGGCCAGGCAGCGATTCGCCAGGAGGGGACTAGGGGACTAGGGCCAAACCACTTCCTGTGCTAAACTGTCTTAGCAAAGTCATAAAGCACCAGCAATAGTTTTCTGTTTTCCTGTAAATTATACTAATTTACTTAGTCTGGAGAAATTTTAATCATAGCACAAAATAGGCTGGAGGCAGTGTCTTCTGACTGAGCCCAGTAATTTCTCTTTACAGAGGTGTACCAGAGGTGACAGAACTTGATCAGGGCCGTGAAGGGGACAGATCCGGGAAGGGCAACGTGGGACATTCCAGGTGAGAGAAATGTGCAAAGGGGCTTCTGGAGTGGTCCAGGAGTGGGGAAGAGATGATTACCCTTTATTAGCTGAGAAGTCTGAACATGAACGTTAAGAAATAAAACAGCTAAGTGACTGAAGGCCAAATTGTAGAGGGAGCTTAGACTCATGAGGTAAACTATAGTGTGAATTCAGTGATGCTGTTGTCAACGGAAAAGAACCCAAACTCTGTAAAATAAAGAGGTTTATTCTGAGCCAAATACTGGCCCAGAGAGCCACATCCAAGAAGCCTTGAGCAAGTGGTCTTGCTGTGGTTGGGCCACAGTTTGGTTTTATACCTTTTAGGGAGACAAGAATTACATGTAAAATCATAAATCAATACGTGGAAGGCATACATTAGTTTGGCCCAAAAAGGCAGGACATCTCGAAGCGGAAAATTACAGGTTTTAGTTAGGTTTAAAGATTCTTTGATTTGCAATTGGTTAAAGAAATGAAGCTGTGAAAGGCTTAGAATGTTTTAAGTTAAGGAAATCTGTTAATCAGAGACAAGCTAGAACATATGTAGGAACTCAACTGATCTGTTGAGTAAATTGATGTCCTGCAGGTGGGTTTAAGCTTTGTCTTACATGGACTTAGGCCTGTTAATGATTTTGTATCTTATTGTTACACAGAATAACTCCAAAAGGGACAGGAATAACTAGGCTTGTGTGACCTCCCTTCTCCTCATGGTCAGCAACGCAGCTGACCATTTTTTTGGTTGTGAGGGGGATCTCCATTCCGCTGGCTGGGAGGCTTAAGATTTTATTTTAGTTCACATTATGAATCATTAATTAGTATCCCTCTGAAAAGTTATGAAAGTGGTTTAAGGGTGATTAGCCTGGCAAAGATGTGCTGTTTGGATAGGAGATCCTGTGGGAAGATACGAGGAACTGGAAAACTACAATGTATTGCCATATATTTTGTTACCACTTACAAGAGGTTTTTGGGAACTTTACCTGTGAGTTACTTCTGTTCAAGCATGTATAGCCAAAGTGACTAAAGTGAGGAAAAAAAGAAAATGTAGTCATTTATTATATTTAATTTTTTAAGATGTTATTAATTTGGTAAGTAAACTTATGTAATTATATTTCTGTAAATGAATTTTGATCATATACTTTTTGATGAATACTTTAGTATGGGAGAAATAGTATAAATGCATTGCAAGGGGCCAGAAAAGGGATTGTATTAAGAAAATTGTCAAATACCAGAATATTACTAAATACTAGGACTAGAGTATTGCCAGAACATACAAAATACTGATGAATCTAATCTCAGGATGGAGGGAGAAGTTGGAGCTGAGGAACAGAAGTTGACTCGTGATTAGACAGAAAGAAACTGGGAGAAGTGAGCTAGGGAGAACTGTGGCAGGCCAGCTTTAGTTACCCCTGCACCTCCCCCCCAAGCTAGTGACTATGGACTATAGAGGTGGTGCCCCCTAGTCCAGCTGCTCCTGGGAACCAGGCCATCAAGTGTCACAGCTGGGCAAGTCTGGGCACAGACTCGAGGAAGCAAGGACTCCGTAGTTCTGAGTCATCTCTCCATTTTCATCCACATTGCCTGTTCTCCCACTACAGTTATTTTAAAAAAGGACTAACCCAGCCTTTTTTCTAGTTTGACCACTTTTAGTTGTAAAATTGGTATGGAACATGGTTAAATAAGCATTTGGTGCAATGTTAAGAAGTAAAGAATAGAGCTGTTGGCCGGGCGCAGTGGCTCACGTCTGTAATCCTAGCACTCTGGGAGGCCAAGGCGGGTGGATTGTTTGAGCTCCAGGAGTTCGAGACCAGCTTGAGCAAGAGCGAGACCCCGTCTCTACTAAAATTAGAAAGAAATTAATCGGCCAACTAAAAATATATTAAAAATATTAGCCGGATATGGTGGTGCATGCCTGTAGTCCCAGCTACTCGGGAGGCTGTGAGGCAGAAGGATCACTTGAGCCCAAGAGTTAGAGGTTGCTGTGAGCCAGGCTGACGCCACAGCACTCACTCTAGCTCGGGCAAAAGAGTGAGACTGTGTCTCAAAAAAAAAAAAAAAATAGAGCTCTTTAAATCTACTCTTTTAAAATACAATAAATATTTTCCTTTGTAACTTGGAAACTATTACCAAAAATAGTTACAGTTCTTGAGTGAAAAGGAGTTTTGATACACAATTATATAACAGAAAGACAGCATTCTTTCTCACCAGGAATTAAAAGCATTTCTAATATGGTGAGGTACTCTCCCAGAGGGTAGGGATGAGAAATATGATAGTCCCCAGCTAGAATGCCAGATGCCTTCCTAGTCTCCATTTCCTTCGCTTTTGTCATTCAGCCCTCCTGGTGGAATAGCCGGAGTACCAGTTGTCTTCTGATCCTCACCCCAGTTGTTAAAATTGCCAAGCTGTGCAACGATCACAGGGACATGACACATACTGAACTTCTCTTTTGTTTCCTCTCTTGATGCTCCAGGTTTCCACCATCCAGTGAGTCTTAACTTGGTTTCCACAGTGACTCCGTGACATTCATGTATGACACATTCCCATGGTCCTGTCAGGCCATGGGAAATCAAGAAGGTTTGCAAAATCAAGAAGGTTTTTCCTATATCAGTGTCCCCAAGTGTGAACATCCACAGAGTCATTTCTAGTCAGTTATTGGTTAGATACTAGCCGTGATTCAGATACGATTGCATTCTGTCAAATATAGTTGCATATCTGAAGAAATCAGATACGATTTCTTCACTAATGAAGATACATTTTCTTCATTAAGTAAACAATGGACTTTGTTAAAAGTAAGTTTCATAGAAGGAAGTCAGTTTCTCAATTAGGTTTATCTAAAGCAGATTTTTATCTGTATGTGAAGCAGATTAAAGTAAACTGAACACTCAGAATCTGTCTAGAAATAAGGAGCCATCATATCATCACTTTGTATTGACAAGTTAAAGTGGTTTTTTATAAAATTGTTTCATCTCCTCAATCCAATAAAATCATATTTTAGCCATATCTATTTTGAAATTTATATTGATACCTTTGGGATTATATTTTTGTTTCTTGGTTTACAATTAATAATTTTCATGTGGATTAGGTATAATTCTGAGAGAATAATCTTTCATAGGTCTGTTATGGTTGATGTCAAATTTGAAATCTATGGATAATATGCCTTTATCTTTAATAAAGGTCATGATATTTCTATCCTCTTTTTTTTTTTTTTTTTTTTGAGACAGAGTCTCACTCTTTTGCCCAGGCTAGAATGAGTGCCGTGGCATCAGCCTAGCTCACAGCAACCTCACACTCCTGGACTCAAGCGATCCTCCTGCCTCAGCCTCCCGAGTAGCTGGGACTACAGGCATGCGCCACCATGCCCGGCTTATTTTTCTGTATATTTTTAGTTGTCCAATTAATTTCTTTCTATTTTTAGTAGAGACGGGGTCTCGCTCTTGCTCAGGCTGGTTTCGAACTCCTGAGCTCAAACAATCCACCCGCCTTGGCCTCCCAGAGATCTAGGATTACAGGCGTGAC
>CAUYSK010090635.1:0-64536 GCA_963575035.1 Avahi laniger | reverse complement strand
AGTGTCTCCTCGTTCTCTTTGTAGAGATCTTTCACTTCCTTGGTTAAGAATATTCATAGGTATTTTCTTTTCATTGTGGCTATGTGAATGGTATTGAGTCTGATTTGACTCTCAGCTTGACTGCTATTGGTGTATAAGAATCCTACAGATTTTGTAACCTGAGACTTTGCTGAATTTATTTGTCAATTCCAGTAGTCTCATGACGGAATCTTTAGGGTTTTCTAGATATAAGATCACATCTTCAGCAAAGAGCAATAGTTTGACCTCTTCAGCCCCCATTTGGATGCCCTTGATTTCCTTCTTTTGTCAATTTCTTTTTTTCTAACATTGTGTATACACATGAAGCAATGATTTCTAGGAGCTATCCTGTTTTTTCAGAAACAAATCATACCCTCATACCAGATTAACCTCATTCCCTCTTGTTCGATACTGTTTCTAGGTAAGCAGATCAAGGAAATACTGTTGAAACCAGTGTTTGAGTTTCAGCAAGGCATTTTGCAAAGTCTAACATAATGTTTTGTCTTTAAGAGGTGGGGATCTCACTATATTGCCAAAGCTAAAATGCAGTAGCTATTCATAGGTGCAGTCATAATGTACTTAAGCCTTGTTTCCTGAACTCAAGCGCTCCTCCTGCCTCAGTCTCCTGAGTTGTTGGGATGAGAGACATGAACCACTGTGCCCAGACATTTTTTAAATACATTATAGAGACTTAAGGGCCAATAGATAGTATGGGTAGAATGGTGGATAGGATGAGGAACATGTAGATAAATATTGCCATACGTGAAAAAGACTTTTGATTTGCCTATAAATTTCTTAGGAGCCAATATTGTGACATGACTGATAAGGGATTTTTTTTTTTCATTTCAGCATATTATGGAGATACAGATGTTTAGGTTACGTATATTGCCCTTGCCCCCCCCCAACAAGTCCAAGTTTCAAATATGTCCATCCTTTGGGTGGTGCGCATTGCACTCTTTGTGTATGCAAATACCCGTCCTCTCCTCTGCCCTCCCCCTCCCCCTGCCCAACATCCAATAGATGTTATTCTTATATGTGCACTTATGTATTGATCAGTTAATACCAATTTGATGGTGAGTACATGTGGTGCTTGTCTTTCCATTCTTGGGATAGGGATTTTTTTTTTTAATTTAGTTTTTGGGCACAATCCTGTAGAATGGACATTGACACAGTGAAGCATGTCTAAAGGAGAGTAATGGAGGAGGGGAGCAGGTGTGTGAAGAAAACTAAAAACATGTCTCATAATAAGTAGTTGAAGGAACTTGGGATATTTGACCATAGAAAAGAAGAGGCTGTGAAATAAAAATCTTCAAATATCTGAAGTCTTTCCACATGAAAGAAAGAACAGACTTGCAGTGATAGCCAAAGAAATTAGATAGATATGAAGGCAGGAAGGAAGGGAGGGAGGGAGGGAGGGAGGAGGGAAGGAGGGAGGAAGGGAGGGAGGGAGGGAGGGAGGGAGGGAGGAAGGAAGGAGAGTTGTGGGAATGTCTGGAGGAATCTACATTTATTCTAAGGCATTGAATTTGAGTTACTAGAAAATGCTGATCTCCACTGATACAAATAATGTCTGAAAGGCATCTGATTTGGGGAGAAAGTTTAGGGGTTCCTTTTGAGACATACAAATTTGAAATGCTAGCAGAAATTCCAAGTAGAAATGTCTGTATCTGACAAAAATCAGAAGTTTTAGAAGCTGTACATGAAGAATTCTGATTTGTCTAAATGAATACACAGATTAAAAATTAACATATTTTAGACCCTTGGGGCAAGATGAAAGTATCATTCCTATGAACTAGATAAGAATAAATTTTACATTTGTAAGCTTCAAATAGCATTAAATTCATGAGATAGTGAAGAAAATCTAATGTCAGTAGAAGGCCTGGTCATTTGATTTCAAAGCCACGCCTCTTTGGGCAGGGAATCTTGCATGAAGTCCTGCCCCAGACTCTCCTGAGAACACATCTCCTCCTTCACCAGCAGCTCCATCATCTGAATCAGAGCACTCAGAGAAAACTTCTTCAGGATCCCTAGAGAATGGCAGTGCCAAACAAGACTAAGCTAAAACCAAGCAAAGGAAAAGAAAGAAGATCAGTGACAAATATTTTTCTGGTACAGAGTTGAGAGGATGTCTTTAAGTTCTTTTCAAAGACCTGAAAAATGTACTCTGTTTTTCTCAGTCATATTTTTAGAAGCAGCTAATTTACATTGAGCCATACTTAATGGCTTCTACTTACACCTTTTTAACAGCTTTCTTCTGGATAAAGCAAGATATTGACTTTTTTCCTAATGTTTTATTATAAGCAGTTTGAAGCACACAGAAATTAAAAAAATTATAGCATGAACACCCTATCTCTACCACTTAGATTCTACAATTAACATTTTATTTATTTATTTATATTTATTTATATTTATATTATATATATTTATATTTATTTATTTATACTTTCACCATATTTATTAATACTAAATATTTACTATATTAACATTTACTATATCTGTTCATCTAATCATCCCTTAATCTATCAGTTCATCTTATTTTTTTTATATACTGCAAAGTATGTTTTAGACATCAGTACATTTCATGCCTAAACTCTACATCATGTATAATCTATGGGTTTTTTTAAAGGTAAAATTTACATACAGTGAACCACTTGACTCTTAAGTGTACCATTTGATGAATTTTGACAAATGTATAAACCTGTTTTTTTTGAAATGCTATCAAGATATGGAACACTATCATCAGCTCAAAATTCCTTCATGTTTCCTCCCAATCAATTTCTGACACATCCTTAGGCAACTGGTGTTCTGATTTTTTCATCATAACTTAGTTTTTTCTGTTTTAGAAGTTCATATAAAAAGAATATAGTATGTACTCTTGTGTGAAATTTCATTCATTCAGGATGTTTTTGAAATTTATTGTTTCGGTATAATCATATTCCTCTTTATAAGTATAATTTATTCTTCTTTATTGGTAACTTATATTCCATTGTATGACTATATCAGTCTATTCATTCTCATGTTGGTAAATATGTAGGCTGTTACTAGTTTTTAAAGTATTATTAATAAACCTGTTATGAATATTCTTGTACAAGTCTTTAAGGAGAAATACTTCCATTTTTCTTAGGTAGGTGGCTAGGAATGAAATTGCTGGATCTTAGAGTTAAGTATGTGTTAGGTTTTTAAAGAAACTGCAAGACTTTGTTTCCAAAAAGGTCGTACCATTTTATGCTTCCACCAACAATCTATAAGAGTTCCAGTTGCTCCGCATCTTCATTGGCATTTGATGTTGTCTGTGTTTTTACTTTTAGCCATTCTGTTGAATGTTTACTGGTAACTCATTATAGTTTCAGTGTGCATTTCCCTGATGACTAATGGTTTTTATGTACCGATTGGCCATTTGTAATATCTTCCTCAGAGAAGTATCTCTTCAAGTCCTTTACCTAATGCTTTGGAGGGAGAGGAAATTGGCTTTTATTACCAATTTGGAGGAGTTCTTTATATATCTTGGATAAAGTCTTTTGTCAAATACATGTTTTTCATATTTTTTCTCTCAGTTTGTACTTACCTATTTATTGTCATAGTGGTATCCTTTGGTGAGCAGAAATTTTGAATTTCCGATAAAGTATAATTTATCCAATTTTTAAAAAATGTTTATTGCCTTTCTGTGTCCTGTCTAAGAAAGCTTTGGTTACTCTCAGGTCATGATGATATTCCCCTGTGTTTTCTTTTGGAAGCCTTATAGCTTTAGTTTTTACATTTAGTTCTGTTAATATAGTCAAATTAACTTTTGCGTATTGTCTGAGTTGAAGCCAAATTCAGTTTTTTATGAGTATGGAGTTATTGCAGAGCTATTTGTTGAAAACACCCTCTTTTCTCCCATCCAATGGTTGACATTGCTTTGACAGATTTATTGAAAATCAAGTGACAACATACCAATATGGATTTGTTTCTGGAATTTCAATTATGCTTTATCAATTTATTAGTTCTTTTGCTAGTATCACTCTGTCTTGATTACTGTAGCTTTATTATAGGTCCTAAGGCAGGTAATGTAAGTCTTCAACCTTTGTTATTTTTCAAGTTTAATATGGATATGCTATGTTTTTTGCATTGTTATATAAATTTTAGAATCTGCTTATTAGTTACTACTGAAGAAAAAGGAAAAAGAAAAACTGGTGAGATTTTGAAAGGGATTGTGTTGAATGCTTAAATCAGTTTGGAATGTGAATATTTTAGCAATACTAAGTCTCACAATCCATGAACAAAGAATATCTCTCTGTTTATCTCTATAAAATCTCTCTTTCTCACTGAAAATATTCTTTGCCCCAAAATCTGTTTAACTGACTAATATAGCCATTCCAGCCTTGTTGCAATTACCGTTTACATGGTGTATGTTTTTCTATCCATTTTTTTCAACATATTTGTATCTTTATACAGGCATAGCTCAGAGATATTGTAGGTTCAGAGCCACACAACCACATTACTGTGAATATCACAGTAAAGCAAGTCACATGAATTTTTTGATTTCCCAGTGCATATAACAGTTATGTTTACACTATACTGTAGTCAATAAGTGTACAATGGCATTATATCTACAAAAACAATGTACATATCTTAATTCAAAAATGCTGTATTGCTAAAAATGCTAACAGTCACCTGAGCCTTCTAATCTTTTTGCTGTTGGAGGGTCTTGCCTCCATGTTGACAACTGCTGACTAATTAAGGTGGTGGTTGCTGAAGGTTGGGGTGACTGCAGCAATTTTTTAAAAATAAGACAACAGTGAAGTTTGCCACATTGGCTGATCGTTCATTCATGAAAGATTTCTCTGTAGCATGAGATCCTGTTTGATAGCATTTTACGCTTGGCAGAATTTCTGTCAAAATTGGAGTCAATCCTCTCAAACCCTTCGCTTTATCAACTAAGTTTATGGAATATCTAAATTCTTTCTAGTCATTTCAGTAGTGTTCACAGCATCTTCACCTGGAGTAGATTCCATCTCAAGAAACCACTTCCTTTGCTAAGCCGTAAGAAACAACTCATCAGTTCAAGTTTGATCATGAGATTGCAGCAATTCAGTCACATCTTCAGACTGTACTTCTAAGCTAGTTCTTTTACTATTTCCACCACATCTGTAGTTACTGCCTCCACTGAAGTCTTAAACCCCTCAAAGTCATCCATGAGGGTTGGAATCAACTTCTTCCAAATGCCTGGTAATGTTGATATTTTGACCACCTCCCATGAAATCAACAAATGTTCTTAATGGCATCTACAATGGTGAATCGTTTCCAGAAGGTTTTCAGTTTACTTTGCCTAGATCCATCAGAGGAATCATTGTCTGTGGCAGCTATAGCCTCACAAAATGTATTCCTTAAATAATAAGATTTGAAAGTTGAAATTACTTGCTTGATCCTTAGGCTGCAGAATAGATGTTGTGATAGTCGGCATGAAAACATTTATTTCCTTGTACATCTCCATCAGAGTTCTTGGGTGACCAGGTGCATTGTCAATGAGCAGTAATATTTTGAAAGGAATCTTTTTTTCTCTGAATAGTAGATCTCAACAGTGTGCTTAAGATATTCAGTAAAACATGTTGTGAACAGTTGTGCTATCATTTAGGCTTTGTTTACAGAACACAAGCAGAGTTAATTTAGCATAAGTCTTAAATTCCCTAGGATTTTCAGAGTGGTAAGTGAGCACTGCCTACAACTTAAAGTCACAGGCTGTATTAGCCCCTAGCAAAAGAGTCAGCCTGTCCTTTGAAACTTTGAAGCTAGACATTGACTTCTCTTTCCCAGATATAAAAGTCCTAGATGGCATCTTCTTGTAGTAGAAAACTGTCTCATCTGCTTTGAAAATCTGTTGTCTAGTGTAGCCACCTTCATCGTTTATCTTAGCAAGATATTCTGGATAACTTGCTGCAGCTTCTGCATGAGCTCTTGCTCCTTCACCTTGCACTTTTATGTTGTGGAGACGGCAACTTTTCTTAAACCTCGTGAACCAACATCTGGTAGCTTCCAGCTTTTCTTCTGCAGCTTCCTTACCTCCCTTGGCCTTCACAGAATTGAAGAGAGTTAGGGCTTTGCTCTGGATTAGGCTTTGACTTCAGGGAATGTTGTGGTTGGTTTCTTCTATCCAGACCACTCAAACTTTCTCCGTATCAGCAGTAAGACTATTTCACCTTCAAGAACTTTTCCTTTACATTCACAATTTGGCTAACTGTTTGGTGCAAGAGACCTAGCTTTTGACCTATCTCACTTTTTGACATGCTTCCTTATTAAGCTAATCATTTGTAGCTTTTGATTGAAAGTGAAAGATATGTGACTCTGACTTTGACTTGAATACTTAGAAGCTATTGTAGGGTTATTAATTGTCCTAATTTCAATATTGTTGTCTCTCAGGGAATAGGCAGCCTGAGGAGAGGGAGAGAGATGGGGGTGGGGGAGGGTGGTAAACAGCCAGTTGGTGGAGTAGTCAGAACACACACATCATTTATTGATTAAGTTTGCTGTCTTATATGGACACAACAAACAATTACAATAGTAACATCAAAGATCACTGATCACAGATCACCATAACAGATAAAATAATAATGAAAAAATTTGAAATGTTGCAAGAATTACCAAAATGTGACACAGAGACACAAAATGGGACATGTGCTATTGGAAAAATGGCACCGATAGCCTTGCTCAACACAGGTTTGCCACAAACCTTCAATTTGTAAAAAACACTATATCCATAAAGCACAATAAATCAAAGCACAATAAAAGGAGGTGTACTTGTATTTAAAGATAAATATAATATATTTAAAGCGTATCTCTTATAGTAAGCAAATAGTTGGGTCTTGCTTCTTTATCCTTTTTTTCTGTCTGTATTTTTTTTTTTTTTTTTTTGAGACAGAGTCTCACTCTGTCACCTGGACTGAAATCAACCTAGCTTACTGCAACCTCAAACTCCTGAGCTCAAGCAATCCTCCTGCCTCAGCCTCCCAAGTAGCTGGGACTACAGGCATGTGCCAACACACCTGGCTAATTTTTCTATTTTTAGTAGAGACAGGGTCTCACTCTTGCTCAGACTGGTCTTGAACTCCTGACCTCAAGCTATCCTCCCCCTCAGCCTTCCAAAGTGTTAGGATTACAGGCCTGAGCCACGGTGCCCGGCATCTGCCTGTATCTTTTCATTATATTCTATAATTCTGTGACATATAAAGTATTTATTCACATCATTGGATATAGGTTGACTATTTTGCTGTTTTCTGCTTATTCCCTTTATTTTTTCTTTGTTTCTCTTTCCTGTCTTCTTTTGGGTTAACTATGCTTTTTTAGAAATTTATTTTAATTTATATATTGATTTCTTTGTAATATCTTTCTATATCTTTTTTTCTGGTGGTTATGCTAAGGATTACAATATACATCCATAAATTTTCAATATACTTTGAGTTGTTATTATGTTACTTCACTCACAGAAAATGTGAGAGTCTTGTATTTATATATAAGTCCATCTACTTTACTCCTGTCCTTTAGGCTATAATTGTCATACATATTACATCTATATATGTTATAAACCACAATACTATAATTTTGCCTTAAATAATCAAATGTATTTTAATGAAACAAAGAGAAAAAATAGAGTTTAATATTTACCATTCCCATGGTTCTTTATTTCTTTTTAATGACTGGAGTTTTCTTCTGGTATCATTTTTCTTTTGCGTTCTGCTGAATTTTATTTAACATTTGTTGTAGTGCAGGTTATTATCTTAGTTTTCATATTTCTGAAAATGTCTTTACTTTTCCTGCATTCTGAGAAGACATTTCACTGAATATAGAAGTCTTGAGTTGAAAGTTTTATTTTTCAGTAGTGTAATGTCATTCCATTGTTTTTAATCGGTAGATTTATATTTTTTTATTGAATTAGTAGATTTGTATTATTTTTCCTTGTATGTCATGTATTGTTTTCTCTAGATGCTTTCAGAATTGTATCTTTATTTTTGGTTTTCAGTAGTTTGACCATAACATCCATTAATATGAAATGGATGGCTCACCCTCTTTCATTTTGTCCTTTGTGGGATTTCCTTTCTCACTTTACACCTTCGGTGATTTCCCCAAACTTCGCCTCTAGTTTGTTAAGCCTCTAAGGTTGTATTTTAGCTATCCTCCAGACTTACTGGATCCTGCCCTTAGGCTAAAATGGGAAAAACAGGAAACTCAACCTACTACCATTCCCTTCTTCTAAAAGTAGACACTCCCCTTTCCAGTTTCTGCCTGCTTTTGATCGGTCTCCAGTGCTTTTGTGTGCTTTGTTTTGTTTTGTTCAATGCTTCTACTTTTATTTAAAACTCTCTTGGTACAATAAGAGCTATTTACCATTACAAGTAGTAAAATCATGCCAAGGTATAATCTTATGGTTCATAGTAAGCAAATCTAAATTTCAGTCTCATTTCTGGTTTCCCCTTTCATTTACAAAACAGCAGAGCTCACTGCTTATTTATTAAAGATAAGTCTACGCTACAAGGAATGTTTCTATTATAAAGTAGTTTTAAAGAATTTGAACTCATTCAGTAACATTGTTACCAACTATGGTAATAAAATGTTACCCAAAAGACCTCTTCAGTGTATTTTCTTTACAGAGTATGTGAGAAGGAGTTGTAATTAACCCAGTGATTATGTATACATAAAATAATTCTTTATAAATTTTTGTAAATTCTTGAAATTGTTCTCTTGAACATTGAAACATTTTTCTC
Source organism: Avahi laniger (assembly GCA_963575035.1). Taxonomy (NCBI): domain Eukaryota; kingdom Metazoa; phylum Chordata; class Mammalia; order Primates; family Indriidae; genus Avahi; species Avahi laniger. The sequence continues at coordinate 55,783 of CAUYSK010090635.1, read as the reverse complement.
CTGATCTTGTTGAAAATCATTAAATTTATTTTCCAGCAAAGGTTTCCTGAATAAAGTATTAGCCCAGTCCATGTCCGATTTCTCCTAAATTTGGAATTAATGACATCAGAATTAATAATGCCCCACTTTAAAGACATTAATTATTTTCTACTTATTCATGCACATCTTTCTATATTGATACTCAATATATGTTGATGTTTTACTCACTGGAAACTTCATCTGTGGTGGTATCATGGTACAATATATTCTACATAAAATAATAAAGTCTCTACTACTTAATATATACCAGCAATGCCTACTAGAAGCCAAGAGATTTGATGTATAGCCATATCTGTAATACTATTATTATAACCTTGAACATGTCCCTTATCTTCACTCTCTCATCTCTAAAATGGGTAGAAATTGGAATAGTTTAGAATGGATGGTTTCTTATGTCCCATCCAAATTTAATAATGTATGCATCCTTGAATACAGTGATTCTCTATTGTCCTCTCCTTAAATAACTTTTCTAGTTTTAATTTCCTTAATTAAAAAGAAGTTTTTCCTGGTTATATAGAACTACAGTTTTAACAATTACCATCTCAATTAAGCTTTGAAGTGAAAAAATTAACTATATTATATACTAAACCCTTTGGCCAATGAATGGCCTACCTTCATCTGAAAAGAAATTTTCTATAAGGTTGAAGCTCTGGAAAGGCTATATAAATACAACAATAAAAAGAAAGAGAACACTTCCTTGGCCAGCTTGTATATCAGCCTTATGGTCAGTGAGTGACAGGAATATTATAATAGTAATAGCAGTACTAACTTTTCATTTGCTCTAGTCTGAGCTATGCGTTACTCCTCTCTAAGACTTCAATTTTAGCAAAAAATCTAATCTACCTAATATTATAGATGTGGAAAGAATAAGAAAGCAGACCTGGGATTCCAGGTCCTTCTTAAACATTGACTCTGGTAAGGAAAAGTCTGAGACAGGATGGGACACTCAACCCTGCCAAGAATTTTTCAGTTGGGAAGAAAAAAGTCAGAACAGGCACTAATATTTGTAAGAGACCCAAGGGCAACACAAGTTTTAATATAACTTCCTTGGCCACAGTTGAGAGTTCAAACTGCTAAGAGATTCTGTTCTGTATAAACCAGCAAAGACAAGCAGAGGGGCAATAGTCAAATCCAGAAAATGTGTAGAATTCCATATGATACAACTTCCAGTACCCAGCATCAATTTCTGGTGGAAAAGACATAAATAAAGAGAAATTGGAAGAATACAAGAATGGAATATGAATGCAGCCAAGAGGAAGAGGACCTGACATACAGAGAAGAACTTTACCAAACAGCTAATATTTTATTTAAGGAAATACAGAATTTGGCTCCCCCCAGAGATTTCTGAAAACCCTCTACAGACAACAGGACTCAGTATTTTGTCAAATACATAGGTTTAGTTTTTGAAAATTTAAAGAATATCCTAAAACATGGGTATAATCAGGATGGGGAAGATGAATACATATATAAATCCAACACTCATCATATGTGATTATAGCAAATATAATATTCTTAATATCAGAGAATAAATATTTAAATTTAATGTTAATTCTTCCAAAAGAATTTTGAAGAATATTATTAAAATTCTAGAGTCACTGCTTAATATAAAATTCTAAACTTGAGATGAAATTTTAATTTGAACAGATTATGAGCACCTTGGTAAACGACTGGATACTGACAGATGAAGGGGATGTGAAGATATTTGTTGAGGTGAAAAAATGCTAGGAATATAATATTTCAGATTTAAAGACTCCCTTTCAAAGAACTCAATGAGCAAATCAAGAAAATGTAAAAGTGCATTTGGTAACTTCATTATGCTAATGTTAGCAGTTGCTGAATTGTAGCAGATGAACCTGAAATTGGCAAAATGGAAAATCTAATGACATTATTAATTAAATAGAATATTTTTATTTTTATATAAGTTAACATCACCCTTTTGGCAAAGATAGCATGATTTGACCAGGCTGTCTTACTTGTCTCCATATCTTACAAATAGCAATCACGAAGTAGGTTCTAACTTGTGCTTCTATCTTAGTCCATTTGGACTGCTGTAACAAAATACTATAAACTTGATGGCTTACAAACAATAGGAATATATATCTCACAGTTCTGGAGGCTGGGAAGTCTAAGACGAAGGCACTGGCAAATTCAGTATCTGATGAAGGCCCTCTTCCTGGTTCATAGTCATCTTTTTACTCTGACCTCTCATGGCAAAAGGGTTGAGAGATCTTTCTCTGACCTCTTTTATTAGGGCACTAATACCACTCATGAGGGCTCCACCCTCATGACTTAATCACCTCTCCAAAGGCCCCCACATCCTAATACCATCACCTTGGGGGTTAGGATTTCAACATGTGAATTTTGAAAGAACATGAAGATCTATTTACTATAGCAGGCTCCTGGTTCAGTGTTCCCAAATCCTATTTGACTGCCATGGCAGAGGTTCTGAGAGATTTTGACCAAAAAATTCCATACCAAAACCAAATTTATTTGGGAATGTAGAAGGAAAGTATTATTTATATTGGCCATAGAGAAAAGAAATGAAAAATAAATACAATTTGCAAAGACGAAGGAGTGAATTTAGGAGATGCCGTAGAGGAACACATAGGAACTTCTTACTCCACTTAGTATACAGGATAGTGACCCCTCTTGATATCTCTCTTTCTGTATTTCCACTTAGGTTTCTACTGGAAGACTTACGCTATTTAGATTCCAAATCCAGCTAAATATTTGCATGCATTTTCACAAATGTATAGAGTGCCCTCAACCTACTTCACAAATATCTGTTATACTGGCAAATGAATGAGGATATATTAGTCATATTCATATTGTGGAACAGAAGAGTCTTTACCCACATCGGGGGACCTGCCAATTGCATTTATTCTAATATATTACAACTGAAACAAAGAATTTGTAATGAGAATTGAGAAAAGCACTCAAAGAAATCCTGTCCACTTTTATATCAATACCAAGTGAGGGTTAAAATAACTTAATCCATGTTATTATAAGCAATGAAGATATATTATTTAGAGTATTGTTGGAATGAAATTGAGAAATATACCTAAAATTTTATTGACATATTTCAAATCTTGTTAAAATAATAAAAAATAATCAAGATCTGTATTGTTTTATATTTTAAGTCTTATTTCAGGTTCAACTTGGATAATTAGCAGACATTCTCTGGTTTATGGACATTTTTAAATTATTTTACTAGTTAGTAATAAGAAAAGCATGCAGATGCTTTAAAAAGTATATTTTAAAAGTAAAGAAGGATATACAGTGAATAATTCTCCCTCTAACCCCTGTCCTCCAGCCACCCATTTACCCTCCAAAAGATAAGCACTGTTAACTGATTTTTGGTATACCCTTGCAGAGATATTCTATGCTTAAATGAGTATATAATGTTCGGCCTTCCTTTTTTTCAGCACATGGTAACATAGTACCACCTCATTGGATACCTTGTATTTTTTTTTTCACATAATATATTGTAGAGATAGTTCCACAGGGTATGTATGAACTGCTTCATACTTTTCAGTGGTTGCTGTGGTTTCCATTTCCATGGATGTATCATAATTTATTAACCAGTCAGTCCCTCATTGACGAACTCTTAGTTCATCAATCCAATTAGTACTGTAGTAAATACCTTTGTATATATGTATTATTTTGTATCTGTGTAATATATTTGTAGGATAAATTCTTACAGGTGAAACTGCTAGTTGAAGAGGTTGTACTTTTCCATTTTGATAAATTTTGTCAAATTGCTATCAATAGAGGTTGCTATCCCTAGAGTTACATTCCTTACAAAGAATTTTGAGAGTAAAAATTGTAGTAATTATAAGAAAAACAAATAATATTAATTATAGGCTACAAATGACTTCTAAACCACAGTTACAGTAATACTCAAGTTGAATATTTTTCTTGATTCTTTAAGGGTGATGACCTGACATCTGATACCTACTGTGCTTTGTAGTAAATTAGCTTACCATTTCAAGAACATGGAGGTTCCATTTTTAATACTTTATTTAAATAATAACCTGATAATATTAATAGCTAACATGTATTGGGCACTGTTCTAAGTGGTTTATATATTGCAACTCATTTAATTTTCACAACAATCCTATAAAGCAGTTATAATTATTATACCAATTTACAGATGAGGAAAGCGAGGCCCTAGATATTATGAAACTTGACAGAGCTGGTAATCGATAGGATTAGGATCTAGACTCAAGGTAGTTGGGAAGACAAGGCTTGCAATTGGACCATGAGGCATTTTAATTATTTTTGAAAAATCATGTTGCATACATATACACATACACACACATCTGCCATTTTTTGAGGTAGCATTCATACTTTCATTGCAAATAATCTTTCTCTTTCTTATGTCTTTTTGTGCTTTCAAAACTGCCTTTTACAGATTAAGCAGATTAAAATAGACAGTTTTTGTTTCTGTTTTGTCCTAAAGACATCTAGAAAATTAGGAACCAAGTTGAAATGATCTTTCACGATAGTTCTCACTATGATAAATAAATATATAGCAATTTTACATTTTTTATTTTAAGTTGATGACCCTTAAGTTATTTCAGAAACATGCCCAAGAAGCTCCCAAGAAACATTTATAATAATAAATGTTAAACATTTTTTTAAAAAAATAACTTCCTGTGGTTCTTTCAACAAGCTCCCATGACACTTTTTATATGTGCGTAAGTGGCTGTATTCTCCTGTATCTTGACATGCAGGCTTAGGTGAAATATTGTGGGCATAAAAATCACATTTGGTAGGTCTGCTAGGAAGGGGTCATGTAAAAGTCATCTTTGATTTGTTAATGGAACTTTTTTTTTAGATGTAGTATATGGCAGCAGTGATGTGCATCCTAAGGGGAAAAATGGTCCATTTTATAAAGGTTTATTTTCATATTTTATACACTGTAGTTCTGTTGTGTGTTTTTGATTTAGTAACAATTTATGTGTTTTTCTGTCACAGAGCACTGCGGCCTGTGGTGTTGAGGCTCACAGCGATGCCATCCAGCCCTGCCACATCAGAGAGGCCGTTCGACGCTACGGCCGCAAGATTGGCCCGCTTTCCCCATTCACAGTACGTAATAACAGAGTTATAAAAAGTTATATTTATAATCTGAAAGAATTTTGATTTTCAAGTGGTCAAATGAAGAAGCAATGGAATTGTTGAAAGCAATTTGTGGTGACTGTAATTTTGTTGTATAAAAGTGGCATAATTCTCTTGGGAAATAAAAGTCATTTTTGTCTCTTTTTAGAAGGACACTTTTTTTCCCTACAAAATATTATTTTTTCAATTACAAATTAAGCTTTTTGTTAGGGCTTATATTTTCTATTTTTCAAAGCTTAGGTTTATAAAACATTTTTGTCAAATTATATGTATCCAAATATTGCTAGAAGCACTTTGTATTTTAAAACTGGTTAGATTGGCATTACCACTTCTATCTGATGTCCTTCTCCTAAACATACTTTGAGTTGGAAGAAGAAAAAATGATTTCTTTACTGGCTTTGAACTGGGCTGAAATGCAGACAGTCTTTCACATCTTCAAATGATTTGAAAGCTTATAATCAAGGTTTTGTTTTGTTTTTAATGGAGAACTAAAGATTTATATTGCAGCAACCTAAAGAAAGTATATATGTGTGTGTGTGTGTGTGTGTGTGTGTGTATGTGTGTGTGTGTGTTTTAATAAACTACTCATCTTGTGGCCCTTTAAAAATAAATTTTTATTTATATTACTAGGAGTTTCTCAAGTCCTCTGTTTATAAGCAACTGGTTTGATATTTGGAAAGTAAGGCTTGATTTATATAGCTAAGGAATGGTAAAATTTTCTTTTTTTTAATATTCACTTTTATTTTAACATGTTAATGCAGAATATATATGTATAACATGATACATAAATAAACAAGTAAATAAATAATAAATATAATACAGTATGCATTTTTACCTGAATGGATTTTACTGTATTATTTGTTCATAGAAGTTGTGATTTCCTCTAAGATATATCATCACCTTTTTTTCCTTGTGTTTAAAGAAAATGCTTTCTTTCCATTCTTTATTCTTAGTAGTTATTGTTAATTATGTAGATTGTCAATGTGACAGTAAGAACATGCTTTACCAATGTCCTCAGAAGCTTTTTGTAGTAGTGACAATTTTCACTTTTGTTTAATATTTAAAATTTGTATAAGAACATGATTTTAATACTGCTGATTAAAGCAGTGTATCCTTTTGCATTAAGGTATAAGAAAGAATGAAATTAAATATCTTTTATATGTTAGGTGAAGTTATTTTAAATGATAGACCAAAAGAAAGAAGAATAGAAAAATTTATCAATTAGGAAAATATGAAATGATAAGAAGAATTTAAAAATCAACTGAAATTGAAAGAGCCAGCTTATGAAGAAGGCTTAAAAATATCAAATCCATAGATAAGAGCGAAATAATGACTGATTGAGGCAATGGAATGATTGAGGCAATGGAGTGGAGAGAGGAAGAAGGAGGCAGTGCCTAATAGTAATCTAGAAGTAATTTAAGGGTAACAAAGGGAAACAATTTTTGAGAAGTAACCTAAAATGGTAACTAAAAGTAATGAATAAAATTACATAAAGGAAAATATATCTAAAACACGAGGAAAACCTCCTAGTCATAAAGTCTGCACTACTTCCTCAAAAGGAAGTGGTAGCTGCTTCATTCTTCAAATTTTTGTTTTTTAACTGTATTGGACAGATCACTTGAGAACCATCTTGGTCAATGACATTATTTACATACGCGTATATATATGTGTGTGCGTATAGCTGTATTTTTTCCCCCATGTCTGACCTGGTACTCATGTATTAATATTATTGCTGTTATAGCCAAAGGCTGTAGTGACTGTACTTTAGGCCAGGCATGGTGGCTCACACCTATAAGCCCAGCACTTTGGGAGGCTGAGGCAAGAGGATCACTTGAGGCCAAGAGTTTGAAAATAGCCTAGGCAACATAGCAAGACCCTGTCTCTACAAAAAAATTAAAAAATTAGCGGGGCATGGTGGCACACACCTGTAGTCTCAGCTACTCAAGAGGCTGAGGCAGAAGGATTTCTTGAGTCCAGGAGTTCCAAGTTGCTGTAAGCTATAATTGCGCCACTGCACTCCAGCCTGGGCAACAGAGCGAGCCCACATCTAAAAAAAAAAAAAAAAAAGTAATGTAGATCAGATATAGCTTAAGCTAATTTTTACCTAATAAACATATAACCAGTGTGCTTTTAAAAACTAATGATGCAATTTTAAAATGCTTAATTTAAATAGATCTGGAAAATAAAACAGATAAGTCATGACCTGGAAGGCTCACTTAGCCACTAGTAGAGCAGTCAAACAAAATCAACAGCAAATGATAAAGAACCCCACCCCACTGGGGAACCTGGGGTTTTATCACTGTCAGAAAGGCCTCACCTAAAAACGTCTGCTCCAGTACCTTCAGCTGTAAGAATCTGCCCAATCGACGGGACTGAATATGCCTCCTCTGTTGATACCATGAACAGTTTCATGATATGTATTGTAATACATAAATCTGCCTTTTAAAGTTAAAAATTCTCTCTTTAAAATGGGATAGATTTGCAGACTGTGGATGTCAATAATGTATCCACCCTGCCCTGGCTCCCACATACCTCCAGCTGCTAAAGGGAGGAGCTCATGGTATGATAGACATTCCTTGGTGTTGGGGATGCTGGCGTTCAGTTCCCTACCGTTTACTCGGAGGACTTGACAGTGTACTTAAACTGCAGTGGGGACACATTGTTACTAGGCTTTGAGCTACAGCTCGTAACAGGATAGGAAGCAGGTGGGCTGCCTCTATAATAACCATAGGTTGAGACCTAAATTTTCATACAGAAAGGCTGAGCTGACTTACCTCCAAAGTAAAGTTTCCTTTGTGAATTAAAATGCCAGTGAGCAACTAGTTTCTATTTGTGTAACATAGAGATTTTGTCTTTGTAGCATGTCATTCTGAATCTAGTATTTAATGTATATTTAAATGTAATATCTAATTTAGAATATCTATAGCTATGTGTATATATCCAGTTTCCAGTATTTTGAAATTTATTTGGAGAATTTGAATAATGAGCAATAGTTACATGGAAACTTAATTCCACCATATATCAGATAATATACTGAAAAATCTACTTTTAATGAAACATCATTCTGTCTTCTATTATATATATATGACTTCTAAAATAATTTTATACCAACTTACAACATGATCGATTTCAGGAATACAATTCATTATATGAAATATTGTAAGTGAGTTCTTTACCTTGGGAATTACTTAAATGATAGAAGAAAGGAATTATTAAAGCCATGTTAAGTGGAGGAGAGGGAAAAAAGTACAAGCAATGCTTTGCAGTGTAGTAGCTGCTGGGATAGGGAGTAAAGGGGGAGGATGACATAGACATCAGTCACCTGCCACTCACCTGTGAACAGTGCATTCACAAGTGTAGTGGACACATTTAGAAACCATCCGTTCCTACTCAACCAGTTATAACACTACTGTCTTTGTCATATTGGTTTTAATTGGTGATTTCTATCTTTTCTGTGTTCTCGGTTATTTTCAGTCCTATTGAGAAGATCAGAGAAGGTATCATACCTAGAAGATTTAAGTAATTTTTCTGAATTTATGCTATTAATTAGATTACATTAGATTAGATTACACCAGGGCTAAAATTTGTGCCTTCCAACCCCTGGCTTCAAAATCCTTCTCCTGAAATACATACTTTTGCAACTGTCCCCACCCTTATATGCCTGATTTTCTATATACACACTTTAAAGAACCTCTAAAGAATGTAGTTTTACTTTTTTGCTTCTTGTTTATTTTTCTTAAGTAATTCTAAAAATCCCTTCAGATTCTATTAATATGATCTGAAGTGTTTTAGAGTGCTTATGCAACTTAGAATCTTGTAAGCAATTTTGATGCTTGCCATCTTTTATTGTGCTTTTATTCATAGTAGTTGATGTCGCATCGTGATTAGGAACTTTGATCCTGGAACTAAATAGGCAGAGTTCAGATCCCAGCTCTGCCACCTACTAGCTAAGTAGCCTTACTGCAAGTTTCTTTACCTCTTTATGGCTCAGTTTCCTCATCTGTAAAATGAGTAATAGAACATACCTCATGATAGGACTTAAGAAGTACTATGAACTTAACATGTAGTAAGCTCTTAATAAATTATATTAATAGTAGAAGTAGTAGTAGCAGTAATGGCTATAGTATATTTTCTAAGAGATATCAGATAAGAATACAGAGTAAGAGGAAACCATTCCATCCCACCGCACACAAATGAACATGCCTGCACGTGTATACACACTAATCCTAGAAAAAACTAAAAATTTAAATAATAATGTGATTTATTTATAGATACAATTAAAATTTAAATACCATTTAAAGGTTATTGTTCCTGAGAATAAATGTTCATTTTATTTATTTGCATTTATTTATTTATTTATTTTTGAGACAGAGTCTTGCTCTGTCACCCCGGCTGGAGTGCAGTGGTATCATCATAGCTCACTGCAGCCTCAAACTCCTGGACTCAAGTGATCCCCCTGCTTCAGCTTCCTGAGTAGCTGGGCTACAGGCGCGCACCACCACGCCTGGCTATTTTTTTCTGTTTTTAACAGAAACCGATCTTGCTCCTGCTCAGGCTGATCTAGACCTTCTGAGCTCAAGCGATCCTCCCGCCTCAAGCCTCCCAGTGTGCTAAAATTAAAGGTGTAAGCCACTGCACCTGGCCTATTTTTATTTTTTGGTTTAATAATGGTTAAAGAACATTCATTTTTTTATCATAAAACATTAAGTCTCAGTAGCTTAGTGTACATAGTTACCACCAATTTTTTGCGTACCAGCTAGATTTTTCATACCAGCTCTGTAGAACAGAAATCTAAAGAAAAAATGGATGGCCTCAGGTTTATAAAGCTTCTTCAGTTACATTGTAGATGAGTGTATATATTTGTGTATATTATTTAAAAAAAGATTTTCAGAGATAAATGAATATATCAAAATTAATAAATAAAAAAATTGGTTCCATTTTCTTCAGTTTTGAAAGTTTCTTCATTTACTGATTATAAAAGAAGTGCTAGTATGTTAGAAAATTAAGAAAATGCAGAAAAGTAAAGAATAATATAAAACTTATATCCTAGAGATAACTACTATTAATATATCACTGCCTTTTCATCCTGTCCTTTTTCTGTATATATACATAATAATAATATATACATAATGATAATCAGCACTGTGTTTTCCTCCAAGTTTGTATCTTTCAAAGTCTTTTTCAGTTGAAAGTAGTTCAAGAAGTTAATGAACCTCTTTTTGTTATAAAAGGCATACTGAATCTTGGGGACATGGGTGCAAAGAAAGAGGAGTAATTTACACCAAAAAGAAACTTTTCCAGCAGAACATTCTAAAAGGACTAAATCTTGAGATTTGTATGTATTACTACAGTTTCTGGGTCTTTGCAATTTTCTGGGGGAATGGAAATAGAATGGAAAAATTTTTTGAGTGATTTCCAAAAGGAACATATCTCTTCTTTAAAAAACAAAACAAAATACAGGATTCTTTTAACTCATAGCTTCATGAAAGCAGCAAAAGCATCAGTTGTGAGGAATGAAACTAAGTTAAGCTATTTCTAAATTTAAAAATTGTGCTCTAAAAATGACCAGAAACTTCTTTTCAGTCTATGAATAAACAAGAAGATTATAATATTCAGTTAGACATATAACTCATTCATTATATTAAATTGTTCATGTTGACCTAGGAAAAATACTATTTAAATTTTTTAAATTAATATTTTATGTCTAAATTAGGTCAATATTAGAAAATAACGTGTCAGTTTCATTAAAATATTTTTTATTTACCATTGCCAGAAACATCTAACATTTATAAGTGTGTTTTGTTTAAGTGAAACGTTTGTATACTGTTTGTATATTAATAGCATGACAAAAATCCCCTCCAAATACCCATGATGAGAGCCTGTTGAAGTGGAGTTGATTTACTTTTTTGCAATTTCTTAAATAGTGTTGCATACTTTAGTCAACAAATGTAGTCATTGAACTGTCATTTAATTTACTGATGTAATTGCAAAGTTAATCCCACAACATAGTAAGTGGATTGTTTTGAATGGGAAATTTACACTTTACAAAAATGAAATTGATACTCTTATTGTACCCAACATATATTTAAGGCTGTATTCAAGGTAGGAAAAATGTGCAGAAAAAAATAATTATGCCTTATTCTCCTGACTGGTATTTTAATTATGATTTGATTTAAACCAAATCCCCCAGGCTATGTATGCACAGATCAAATATTCCACCCCTACATACTGCCTCTGCATGACCCCAAGCTGTGAGAAGAGAAAATTCATAGCCCATATGTCAGTCAGATGTTAATTCTTGCCCTGGCACCTGGATAGGTTCTCCCACCTGATTAGAGTGCACTTGCAGTTCTGGGCATTTGCCCAGTATGTGGAGTGTGTGCTCCAGATCTGGAAATATTTTGGCTGATTAGTTGGCACAGGTCAAGTGGATGGAGCCCAGTGTCAGGCTCTGAATTTGCCCAGGTGCATTCAAGGTGACAGCTGAGCTGCTGTGCCCCTGTTGGAAATACCAGGGAGGGAGTATTTGAGTTGACTCTCTGGCTCCAGAAGTTCATAACCTGGTCTACAGGTTCCTGTCAATTCCAATTCAAACACTGTGCACATTTTACAGTTTCCAGTAGAGACATTAGAGACTGCATTTCTGGCTATGATCTTATTGTACATTCCTGGTCTAACCCAAAACACCCATTCCTGTATTCAAGACTACTTAGGTAAGATCCTAATAAGTAAATAGGTTATAGTTAATAAACATTTCTCATCCAAATAGGCTTTTGGTGTTCAAAAAAAAGAAGAGAAGGAGAAAAAAGAAAGCCAGTTTGGGCTTTACATTGTGCTTTTCTGTGAAGCTACTATCTAAAGAAGACAGTATGAGGGGTTGATCCTCATGTGGTAATAACAGTGCATTTCCAGAATCCATTCAATTGAACTACTACACATGATTTAGAAGTGGAAGGACCAGTGTTAACATGCCTATTTGTCTTGAGATCCTGATATCTCCATTTATTAATTCAATAAACTTTTGTCAGACATTGTGTTAGAAATATGTTGGATTGAGAATACAGTATATGGAGATAAGTAACCACGTATTCCAACCTAGCAAAGGGGGTGCGTATACAAGCAGTGCCGTATGATAGAAAAGAAAAGAGCAGTATGGCTGCTCGGGCAGAGGTGGGGAACTGGGTCTGGAGTACACTGAGGGGAGAGGAAGCGTCAGTGGGTGCCTCATTTTGAGAAGGGTGATGCCATTTTGAGGACTTTTAATTTCAAGCCAGTTTACCTAGACTCCATGACATAGGCCAACAGTTATCAAACTGCAAAAACCCCAGACTATTAATATTGTGCAGATATTCCACACATAATAATGTTTTATCTAAATAACACAGATAATTTTTTATCTCTGATATGTATTGGGGTCCTCAGTAAGATTTTGGAAAATTTCTTTTTAAACAACTGATGTCATCGAGGAGCTATTTTAATTTTTTTGATCAAGGAATTGGTATTGTAGAAAAATAACTCAGATGACTGTGTAGAGAAGAGACTGGAGTGAGGAGCTGTAATAGACAGTGAGACCACCGCGATATTGCAGGCTACAGGAGCCTCTTCTGAGGCAACGGCAATGGGAACAGATAAGACAAAAATGTGTTTAAGAGATATTTTACACATGGAATAAGAAGAATAAGACCCTGAATAAGAGAAGAATACAAGATGACAAGTTTTATTATTTGGCCCAATGCATAGAACAGATAATTAAAAATGTTCTCAAGGCTAAATTCAGTGTTCAGGTGCTTAGCAAAGAACTTGCATGAAGTTTAAAGATTCAACAAGGAAACTAATTTCAAGGGGATTTCCTGGTTGTGGGTGGGGGGAGATTAAAGCATAGATCACCTGAACCTAAAAAATAAAAATGACATTCTAATATTCTGTTTTGAATTTCTGGAGGGGTGTATGTGTGTGTGTGTGTGTGTGTGTGTGTATAACCAGAAAGTCCCATGTATTATTATGCTGTTTTGATGAACAAATTGACTAAGTCATTGATGAATTTGGTCATACATTCCTGAAAGATGACTACAGTTGAACCAGACTTTGAAAATTTTTTATCACAATGCCTGGAATAGCTTTTCGTTCCAAAGCATTTTTCTAAACTTTGATTAGCAGCCTCTATCTCTGTGTGATCCCATTATCTCCACCACTGCTCCTCCATGTCCTTGCTCTCAAAAAGAAATTGCAAGGAAAGTAAGGAGAGCAACATTAACTCAGAAACCAGATTTTATAGGATTTATGGAATGTTAAGTTAGCATTTTTTCCTCAGTTTAACAGAAATCCAGTCTTCTTGATTGTAGTGATGCTTCTAGATGGACTCTTGCTATGTAGTGCATCATTACCCACACAATCATTTCAGCTCAACAAGCACTTCCAGTCTGTGAGAAGCTCAGTCTCAATTTCAGACTTTTGCCGTTCCCGGCTAAGAGTCTCTCCTTCAGATTTATGAAAGAAAACATTTCTTTCTGTGAAAGGTTTTTGTACACTCCCATCTGGAAGTGTTTATTTCAGTGGCATGTAAGCTATCTGTGGATTTAGTTAGCACCAGACCCCCTTTTGTGTACTTCTGCCTTAAAAATTTTATAAATGATCTTATTGAATTTGTGCCAGTATGCACATGGTTTGGCTGATTGCTGCATATATCCTTTACCTGCCAGTCACCTTTGATTTATGTTCCTTCTGCTAAGCTCTTGCCTTCCAAAAATGGTGCCACTGAACTGTCCTCTAAATCATCTTATTGGTTAAATTATTCCAAGATGAGTTGGTAGGTTTTTGGTTGCCTACAGACAGATAATTTATATTTTTCTGCCCTTACCCACTTCTAGTAAAGCCACTTATGGAGGAGGATTGGACAAGTTATGTCATCGATCTCTTTATTCCAAATGAATACCATCTGAGACACTGTGCCAAGTCAGGACTAAAGTGATAAAGAAGTGTTCTTTGGCATCCACTTATGTTATGAGTCCTTCTTTTGCAAATAAGTCTGGGCCTTGAACTAAATCTGATGTGGGGACTTCTTTTCAATTCTTAGAAAAGGGGAAATAAAGTCTCTAGAACAAAATAAGTAAACTTTGTCAGAAAGATAGGGATTTTGAAAGCTTTACATAGCTCTACTAACTTGTGAGTTTATGCCGTTTCCTAGAGAAGAGCAGGTGGCTTGGCAGTTATTTTACAGTTGGCTATTTGCGGGAGTGGTTTCAAGGGGTTTTATATTTCTAAAGAGAGATTCTGAAGAGCTAATTCTTAAGAGTGTTTCACAAAATAATACATCATTTTAAACTAATTTTCTGAAGATTCATTGGTCATTGAATATGCCATTTAACGTGACATCACAGCGTACCAGCTGTACCACTAGGTTCCCCTCAGTGAATTTATTTAAGGTGAATCTGCTAATAAGGAAGCCAATATCGTGCCGATAGAACATGGCATTACTGGTATAATTTTTAAAGTAAATTTTAGATACTCAACTATCTCACTTAAGCAAGCTTTGCAAAGAACTGCTCTTTTTATGTACTATGTGATAAAGGAGTATTTTTAAATTTTCACAATTGTACTTGAAATGCTGTGGAAGCATCTAAAATACTTGGATTACGTAGTTCTCAGTATCATAGTTCACAAATTAGTAAGCAAAGGATAGAACTTCTAAACTGCTTGGCTGTGGTCCCACTAAGCCCAGAGGTATTTATTCTAAAAGACTCACGAGGCTTCATTTATGCTCCTGAAAATTTATGTGGAATTCCCTGTGTTCCACCAAGGCAAAAGCTGTCTCAGGAGTGTGTCAGTCATATTTAACATTTGTATGGTTTAGTCAGTCATGGTGCTGACATGGTTTTCAGAGATGCAGCATGGTTTTCAGAGAAGCTGTTATTAGAAAACAAGCACCAGAGATGTAAGCACTGTATTTCCATTCTGTCACTTTTATTTTTTAAATGCATATATAATATTTATAAAATGCATATATATATATATTTCAAATAGATATGGTATACATGTACTATATATGTGTGCATATATATGTATGTATATACACAGGCTCAAATACAGTCTCATTTAAAATAATTGTCCTAAATGAACCAAAATTTCACTAATACTGTTTCATGATCACTACTTAACTAACCTTCTCCTTTCTTTGATGTTTTTTCAAGGGCTTTTGAGTCAGACAACTTGCCTGAACTTCAGTTTTGTCATTTGTTAAAATTAGAAATTTTTAGTCAGTGTTAGTAATAATACCTGAAAGTTTCTACTTAACATATAGAACATGTTTTTAAAAATTCAGAGTATTTCTTTTAAAATCATTGTCATCCTAATAGAATTCAAAAATATAGATTATAGTACTGGTTTGCCAACAGCGCCCTTCCAAGAATCACAAAGGGAAGCACAACGTGACATCTGAGCATGGGATGGAGACCCAGACCCACTGATGGTCGTTATAGCTTTCGAAAAAATGTGCTAATGTTTTTCTGTCTACTTTCAAGTATATGAAATGAATGATAATGTGCTCTTCATGCCAAAACTTTCAGAGTATCTTGAGGTCCGTGAACGCTGGACTCCCTTCCTGCCCCACGTGTTTGCCCTTATGTGGGCAAACAGGCCTGTGCTAAGGACCATTTTAATTCTGGTGGCAGTGGCATGACTGACCATATATGGAGAGTGAGGCTTAGGGATAGAAAGGATATGGTAAAAACATACAAAGCTACAGAAATTGTGGATTCCAAAAAGTGACTGCCAAAAGCTTTTCCAGAAATGAGATCTTACCAAAATTGGAAGCTTTAGATTGAAAGAGAAAAATGAAAGATGTAGTGCATTGAGAACTGGCTTTAATTTTAATTTCCAACTTGAGAATTAGGGAAGGATCTTTATCCAGAAATAGTTCCTACTCCTCCTTTCACTGATTCATAAACTTCTACTGGTATATAGAGTCATTGTCCTCTCTTAAAATATATTTTATACACCTGTGAAAATTTAAGATTTTAAACATCTAGGTGAGAGACTCTATAATTCAACAAAATTGTTTGGCAATAATACTTTAAGTTGGTGACTAGTATGATCTTTAGTTCATTGTTTTAGTCTATTACAACAGGACCTTAAGTATTCAAGACAAATGAGAATTTACACTGTTTCCAAAAATCTCATAAGAATTTAATTATGAAGTCTGTCTCTGGGTTTTTCCAACATCCAATAGTTACACACTTTTCTTCAAACCTAAATTGAAAGTTTTCTTTATTTCTCCTCAGTGGAAAGAAAAATACTATAATGTATGAACAAACTCTCTGAAGTCCTTTCTAATTTGGTAGCAGTGTTTCTCATGTACTTGGTTGGAAGAATGTTGTCACTGTCTCCACTTTAATCTCAAGAGAGCTTCTTAGTGCCCATACTTCTTTTAGAGGTAATGGTATAGAGAAGGAATCTTCCTCAGACTTGGATAGATCTGGACTCAGGGAGTTGCTGGTGATGCAGGGCATGGCAGGAAGAATCCAGATCCCACCTCTTTCTTATTTCCTTGACTCTCTCTGAACTGTTTTCTCCTTTTGAAACCAGCCCCAATCTTTGGCCTGCTTCTTCCAGGATACACTGTTTTCTGGTCTGATCCACACCTGGCGTGGACCTATCCTCAGACAGACCAAGGGACTGCATGCATTTAATCATCTTGGTACCTCCCTCGGCAAAGGACAATACTTTTTGTTTATTTGGAGCTCAACATAAAAGATGGATGAATGGATGGTCAGGTGGACAAAATGGTGGTCTGGAGAGGAATAGTCTTCCAATAGACAGAATCTAATTTTAATCTCCTTGATTAGTTTTAGGTCCTCCAACCTTGATGTGCCCTATGTAAATGGACGCTCCACTATCTATGATTAATCAGTTTATAGATAACTTCAGGGCAGCAAAAAGAAATGATATGGTTGCTTCCTTATTACTATCCAGCACTAATAATTCCTCAGGAATCTAAGGCAAAATAATGCCCAAGCTATCTCATGAGCAATATTTGTTTTAAAATAAATATGCTCAGTGGGTAGTTATATGTCAAATAGATTGAAGACTCCTAAGCATACTGGGAAAAGTATAAAGTTTAGCTCTTAATACCATGCTGGAACCATAACTGAAGCCAGTAAACACCTGTTTAATTGATTGACCTTTTGCACTTGGCACCTCATTCAGCCCTGAGGAACAAAACTTCAAAGAAGGAACTTTGCTGTCAGTTGGAACCCTCCAAGGATTCTCTTTTAACATCACTGAGGAGACTCAAATCATTTTGCAAAGTGATATTTAGGAAATTAGGTAATATGTATAAAACATCCAATCTTCGTGGTTATTTTTATCACAGAAATCCATCTTACTTATATAATTGTTCTTGATGGCAATTTAAAAAAAAATATTCAGGGGAATGGCCGGGCGCGGTGGCTCACGCCTGTAATCCTAGCACTCTGGGAGGCCGAGGCGGGCAGATCGTTCTGAGCTTAGGAGTTCGAGACCAGCCTGAGTAACAGTGAGACCCTGTCTCTACCAAAAATAGAAAGAAATTAATTGGACAGCTAAAAATATATATAGAAAAAATTAGCTGGGCGTGGTGGCGCATGCCTGTAGTCCCAGCTACTCGGGAGGCTGAGGCAGAAGGATCGCTTGCGCCCAGGAGTTTGAGGTTGCTGTGAGCTAGGCTGATGCCACGGCACTCGCCCCAGGCAAGAGAGTGAGACTCTGTCTCCAAAAAAAAAAAAAAAATTCAGGGGAGCAATATCCAACTATAGGATTCTGGAAGTAGCCTTGTAGTAGAACATTATTCTTTGTAATAAAACTTGACAAAGTAAAATTTTACTCGAATGGCTATTTTATGAGCTATTAAATGGAAAACGTTTAATGAGTACTAAAGTTGATATTTGATAAGCATTTGTTGTTAAAATCACAATTATAAACATGAAACCACACTATAGTGTGGTAGGAGTGGCACTGAATTGTCACTATCCATTCAGGAACCTTTTGTCTGAAAAATTTTAGATACCAGAAATAACCACTTGGAAAACGAAATTTGAAGAACCCCAAATAGCAGAAGGATTTGAATGTTAAGGCACATCTATTTGTTAAGTGATTATGTGTTCTCATAGACAAACCTGATTTTTCTGGTATAAGAACCTTTGTTAGTGATATGCACCTGTACAGTGTCAGACACATTTTTGTGATACATTTTTATGTATGGCCATCAATTAGGAAAAGAGTCTATACATCTTGCTTTCAAATTTGGAAGATCTATTCTCTTCTTGGATAACAACCTCACATGCTACCTTGAAATATGTCAGGTTCCCACACAAACTGTAGTTTGCATTCTTAGTGAGGAGCTTTTCTCTCATCCCATTAAGAAATAAATTCCCAACATACAATATTTTGTGCTATATGGCTAAATAAAAAAGCTGGACAGCCACAGGTTGAAGATGGGGCTTCACATGTTTCCTCACTAAAGCAGAATTCTTTTATTTTTTAAATGCCAAAGAAAAGCAGGCATCCACAAGGGGTACTGTGATTCTACTTTCCTTGGGAAAAATAGAAGAATTCTCAGGATTGTAGCAAAGAAAAAATAGTGCAAAGGAATGTGTCCTGATGTAGACTTTCAGCTGCAAGGTTAGTGATTCTCCTCCATAGACAGATAGAGATAAGACTTGGAAAGCAAAAGGGAACACAAATCCCCTCTCCCATCTATAATTAGGAAACCCAATTCTCCAAGGCCTCTGTCTTTTCCTGAGGAGTAAGCTTTGTTTACCTATTCTGTGGACCAGGGAAATCAGTTCCCCTGATGAACAAAAATGAGGGCCATGAGTAATTCACACATTTTATTAAGAAGAAGGCATTTTCCAATCAGCAGTAATTTTGAATTCCTGGTGTATGGTCAGTGCCATGTTAGACAATGGAGAAGAGAGGAGGGAAAAACTGAATATCTACTGAGTTTTCCTACCTCCCAGAGTAACTGGCACACTCATTCATTGCCTTCTCTATAAACTACCAACAGCTGGAAACAAAAGAGGGTGCTTAAATTGAATTGCAAGGAGGGCAGCAGTAACTCATTCTGTACATGAAAGTTAAACTTTACTTCACTGATTATAGGCACTTTAGGAATTCAGAGGTGAAGGAGTAATCAAGACTCTCCACCCCTGATTTTTGTGGGGCAGCAGGACTGCTCTTAGACCCAGGCAGGAAGGACTCCTGCCCTAGGCCTCACAGTATTGAGGGTAGCTCCCGTCACAAACACTGCTCAGGTCCCACTTCTCTACATCCCTTACACTATGTCCTGATTCAAGAGGCAACTGCTAATTAATGGGAAAATGAAATGTGGTATATATATACAATAGAATATTACTCAGCCATAAAAAGGAACAAAGTTCTGATGCATGCTACAACATGGATGAATCTTGAAAATATTATGCTAAGTGAAATAAGCCAGACACAAAAGGACAAATACTGTATGACCCCTCTGATGTGAAATATCTAGAATAAGCAAATTCATACAGACAGAAAGTAGATTAGAAGTTACCAAGGGCAATTATTGCTTAATGGGTACAGAGTTTCTCTTTGGCATGATGAGAAAGTTTTGGAAAGTAGATAGTGGTGATGGTTGCACATTACTGTTAATGTAATTAATGCTACTGAATTATACACTTAAAAATAGATAAAATGGCAAATTTTATGTTATATTCTACCAACCCTATCCTCCTCAAAGGCAACTGCTGCTGAATGCCATCTATGGATTGTGCTGCCACCAGTATCTTAGATAGTCACTGCTTAGGTAAGAGTGAGGGGAGTATTTGAGCTGCACATGCTTTTATATAAGAGAAAAGGCAAATTAACTCTAAAAGCCGTACTCTTGGCATGAATGCATTGGGTTTTGGCATAAGGACGTATTATTTCCCAGTGATGCCAAGCATCCATTTTTTGTATGTTTCTTCATGTTCTAACTCAAGGTTCCAAATTAACACAGTGTCCACAACAGTTGTACATGGTAGCTGAAAAACAGCAGCAATTCATATTACTCTTAAATTTGTATGTATGTAGATCTAGATGTAAAGTGCATGAAGTGCAATAGTCATTCTTTATATTGACGACAAGATGGTCATTAAACATTAGAATTGTGAATACCTTTATTTTCTATAAAAATATTTAATAAGATTCTATTAAATTTTTAAAAACTAAAAATTTCTTCTCTGTGTTATCAGATGTAGAAAAAAGGAAAAAATTAAAATTTCAGCTTTATTTAAATAATTTAAAAGCATCTCAAGGGCAAGACCATCATAATGGTATTAACACAGCTGACAAAAGAAAATGTGTACATGCCAGAATTTTGACATAAATTCCAGAAGTATTTTTAATGCCATAAGCAATGAATAGTCTTGAATTTGTTACTAGGATCTGTGGTCACGATGCCGCCAATAACGATGACCTTCTTTGGAACAGTTTGAAGGTATTTATGATATTTTCTGGATGTGCCTAAAGAAAGACATTTTAATGAAATAGATATCAAATTTGACCGTGCAACCACTGTCAAACATGTGGGATTCCGACTAAAAAGTTAAAGTGGTTACATTTAATTTTGAGAAGATAAAAGATGCACTAAAAAAGTTAGAACAACAGAAGATTCTCAGATAGTAAACCAGGCTGGGTACGGTGGCTTATGCCTGTAATCCTAGCACTTTTGGAAGCCAAGATGGGAGAACTGTTCGAGGCCAGCCTGAGTAACATAGCAAGACCCCATCTCTACAAAAAATATAAAAATTAGCCATGCATAGTGCAGAAGGATCGCTTGAACCCAGGAGTTTGAGGTTGCAGTGAGCTATGATGACGCCACTGCATTTAGCCCAGCGACAGAGTGAGACCCTGTCTCACAAAAAAAAAAAAAGAGTAAACCAAGGTCTTTGGAGGGAAATGACATCAATTTTGAATTGTGCTACCAATAATTATTTGGTTTGAGTAATAATCTTAGCAAAAGCTTACCAATAATGTTAGCAATAGCTTTTTTTTTTTAGTAAAACAAAGCTCACCAAAAACTATAACAACAATTATATCTAAGTTTGGCTATTTCAATTATAAAATGAGTTAACTTTTTTTTTTTTTTAATTTAAAAGAACATGGGCAGCCAGGCACAGTGGCTCACGCCTATAATCCTAGCACTCTGGGAGGCCAAGATGGGAGGATTGCTTGAGCTCAGGAGTTCAAGGCCAGCCTGAGCAAGAGTGAGACTCTGCCTCTACTAAATAGAGAAAAAATTAGCCAGGCATGGTGGCACACACCTGTAGTCACAACTGCTTGGGAGGCTGAGGCAGGAGGATTGCTTGAGCCCAGGAATCTGAGGTTGCTGTGAGCTAGGCTGACGCCATGGCACTCTAGCCTGGGCAACAGAGTGAGACTCTGTCTAGATAGATAGATAGATAGTAACACAGTGAGACTCTGTCTAAATAGATAGATAGATAGATCAAAATTTGAATAAGAAAATGAAAGTATTTGCCTAATTTTGAAGGAAAAGATTCACAATCTTTAAACTAATTTCTACAGTGAATATTTTACAGTCCTTATATAGATCAAGGTATATTATTCAAAGAAAGCTATTTCAGTGAATCTTTTATCATTTGGTGTTTTGTTGTTAATGTTTAGAAAAGAAGTGAGTGAGGGGATATGCAGTGTTTGAAAAAGTTTCAATTTTATTATTTAAGTTTAGTTGGAAAATGAGAACAATACTTATTAATTTTGAAATATAAACTATAATACATAAACGGTTTTCTCCGCCAGATGGATATGCAGTAGAGAAACCTTGGGAGAAGATACGAGCCTGGGAAGGGAGGCGTGGCATGTAAGAATCAGAAGCTAATGAGAAAGGTTGGGAAATGTGGGAGGTGGGGTTTCAGTGAGGCCTTGCTAGCCCTAAGATTCATCTAGGGGATGCACCTAGGGGAGAAAGGGGAGGAGGCAGGGTAAGGGAGGTTGACAGGCAGAAAGATCAGTATGATTACAGGACTCAGAAGACAGTGAGAAAACAGGCCCACTGGAGCTAAAGGATATGTGTTCATGAGTGGAGGGAAGTATAGACTGCAGTCCAGAAATCCCAGTAGCACAGTTTTCTTTCTCCTCTGAAACATTTTAAGATCTTTGGTATGTATTACACAAATGCTTTCTAAAAGGGCTATTCCAGCTTACTCTCCCACTAGCAATTTGTGAGAGTTCAAATTTCACTGTATTCATGCCAGTATTACTATGTTTTAAACTTCATTAAAAGTTTGAAATTTTGATAACGTGCCAACATTTCTAAAATGGTAGGATTCCCTGCTTTTAAAATGTTTCTTGGAGACTCATAGTGCTCTCTGCTTTTGATATGGTGGGAAGAGCCCTGGGCCTGGGCCAAGTGTCAGAGTCCTTTTCTACAGGCCTTGAAGTCAAGTCTATGAGCCTCTCTCCATGTATGATGTGGGAATCAAAAAATATGCCCTACTTAGTGCCAAAGTGGTAAAGAAGATAAAAGAAGATAATCAATGTAAATGATCTGCATAAATAGTAAAATTATAGATAAATGTAAAAGTTAAGATAATTTTTATATATTAGAATGCCATATGGTTAAGACTTACTCTGAGTCCCTATTTCATAGGATTCTGTGAGCTTAAAGATGCATCACTTCTGATCCCAATTTTTCAAAATCAAAATTAGAGGTCAGGGGGTAGGGACTAAATAGGTGATCCAAAAGTTCATATGAAAGGTGAAATATACAAGAGCCAGGAAAATTCTCAAAAAGTATAATTAGGGAAGAGGTTATTAATTAGCTAGACCAAGTATCAAAACATGTTACAAAGCTACAATAATTCAGAGTTTGATGTCGGTACATAAATAGATTAATTGAGCAGCCTAAGAAAGATCAGAAATACATCCAAATATGGGTAGCAAATTTAGCATATGATAAAGTTAGAAAAAAAATCTCTAAAATATGTTGGTAACCAAAACAAAAAACTTAAGTATAGAGAAATAGAAAGGTATATTGTGTTATTATTTATATTAAGAAGGGCAATTGAGGATATCTATAAGTAGATGTCTATACCTATATATATATATATATATATAAATATGCTAGTATACACATAGAATTCTCTGGGAAGACACATGAAAATGATAAAAGTGTATGTAGCTAAAGAGATAGATGAGAGAGAAGCTTATAATTTTTTAATGCTACCTTTTGCTATAGTTTGTGGTTTTTAAATCAATTTCAGGCATTACCTATTTTTAAAAATTTTAAAGAAAATATTAGCTCAGAGTAAGGCTGAGCCAATGGGTAGTTCTACAAACCAAATATCTTGATTTTTTTTTAACTTTCACTCAGATATTTTAGTAGATTGGGTGTCTAATATATCAGGAATTGCATAAACCTACCTTTCCACAGTTCTTTGCGTAGTCCTGGGCACAGAGTCGGCTTGCAGTGAAGACTTTCTGGAGTGTAAAGGTAACTTTCCTTTACCACGGAATGGGTCAGTTTAGGAGGCAAAATTACATAGTTGGCAGTCTTCTTAAATACTTTCCTCATAATACCAGTGTGAAATAGCAAACTTTTGGCAGACAGGCAAGTTCCATGAATTCATGTATAGTGTTTCTTTTCTGTTTAGAATTAAGATCCAGTGCCCAGTGCCTAGCCTTTAAAAATGATCTTTCTAAAACTCTTGCCACAATTTTCACTGGTTGAAATTAAGTTCTTTGGACACATGGGGAATTGTTAAGATTTCCTTCTTTTGGAAAGTCATTGAAATGGATTCCTGCAGAGAGATTTGTTTCTTGCTGCTCTTTCAAAGTTTCCCTGTTGTTTAGCCCTCCAGCAGTTCTTTACTTCACCATAGGTAGAGCAATAACATCAAAACTTATCTTCAAAAAGTAACTAAGCAAGTTTTCTATTTTTTAACTTAACATTGGGGAAAATATAGATAAACATACATTACTAATATTTTCAGCAAATCAGGAATTTGCAAGCCTGTGGAGTCAGCATCTCACAAAAGGAGACAGCCATGTTGTATATATGATCAACTTGAAAAATATCACCTCTCCAAAACGATAAGGCCTATAACAACCAAATATAAATTAGAAAATAATGATTTGACTGTTGGCCTTTGGGCCATTTATGATCATTAGTAGCAATATAGTCTATAATAACTGATGGGAATGATGATGGTTTATTAATTGTAAGAGAATCATGATAAGCTGTTACATGCCCTCAACGTTGGCAGCTATATTCATTTCTATTGTATTGTATCTATTATATCTATAATAGATAACCCCAAAACTAATACAACCAATACTAAGATCACACAAGGATCACTTTCTATCTCATGATTTCTGTGGGTCAGGAATTTGGGAGCAGCTTGGCTGGGCAGTTCTGTCTTGGAGTTTCCCATGAGGTTGCAGTCATATGTCATCCAGGTGTTCACAGAGTCTAGACAATCCATTTCTAAGGTGACTCACTTACATGGCTGACAGATTAGTGCTGGCCATTGGCTAGAGGTCTCAGTTCTCCACAGGACCACTGAAGGATTCTTATTTGATAGCAGCTGGCTTACCCCAGAGCAAGCAATCCAGTAGAGCAAGGTGGGAACCACAGTGCCTTCTGTGATCTAGCCCTAAATGTCGCATACTGTTACTTGCAGCAATGTTATATTCAGTGTAGGAAGGAACTACATAAGGGCATGAATGCCAGGAGGCAAAAATTATCAGGGACCATCCTGGAGGTGGGTTACCACAGCAGCTCAAGCAGGACATAGTCTTTAGGATAAGAGCATTTGGACTTTGAATTAATGAAGGGCTCAAAGAATCATTACAAATTCTTAGTCGCTTATTTCTCAAAATTAGGTAAGCAAGTATGTTCTGTAATTATAACTTGTGTATGTGACATTTGGTTTCAAAATTTTTTGGGGTGGAATGGTTCTGAGGTCTTAAATTTTCTTGAATGTCTTATATAATTGTATAACAAGCAAAATGCAACATGATTTAGTGACTTAAAAATTTAAATCTAATTAAACACAGGCTGGTCTTAAAAACAAAAACAAAAAAAATTTAAATCTAAACTCTTTTATAAAGATTTTCCAGGATGAAGACTCAGTGAAGAGAAGTTTGGGAGAACCAGAGAGAGAAAAGCATAGCAAAGATGTCTTTAAGTGGGAAATATGGAAAATAAGCTGGACTTGAGGCTCCATGAGAGCAGGGCCTGGTCACCTTTGCTCACTGTGGTATCCTCAGGACCCCAGCACAGTGACTACACAAGTAGTCCAGTGATTATTTTTTAACTGATTGATGATGGAATTGGAAACTAGAGTTCCTGGAATGAGGGAGCTGAAAATTGAGGAATGGCCTTTACAGTAGGGCTTTATGATTTTGCTCGAAATATGTCCCAGTACATCACATTGTCAGTAAAAACACAATGAAAAGTCAGGAGTTTCATCTCTTCTCCACAAGAACGAATGCTGAAGATTAAGCTATATATTAATATATACAGTAACTGGTGATTTTAAAAGAAGAAAATTCAATTGAATAAAGGACCACAGCCAAGAACCACTGAACAGAGTTCAGGGGTTTTTCCCCCACTAAATTTTACATGAACATTTTCTAACATTAGATTTCTGTAGGATGACTAATGGACTGTAGGACAGTTCAGCCATTGTTTTTAAAAATCTGTTTTGGCAAATGAACCTGAGATTCTGCTGAAAGAGTTAAGGTTAACACCAGCTCTTTCAAAAAGTACCAAGTGTGTGTATTCTCACTGTAGAGAGAAAGCCTTCATCCTCAATGTCTAGCCCAAAGCCCACACTAATCTGCTTGGCCTTCAGTTTATTCTCTGCAGTAGGACCTTGGGCTGAGTCAACACGACTGGGATTTGCAATCTTGACTCCAGAAAGTCTGCATTTTATAAACCTCAGGCTTAGCCATTCTCTAATTTTAAGACTAATAATTTTATGTCATATACTCAAAGGTAGATTTAGCATTAAATAAGATAATATGCATAATATGCTTTGGCACAGTACCCTAAAGAGAATCTGGATGTAATGAATGAGGTGGTATTACAGCCATCCTCAGTGTATCATCATTGTCACTATCATGCAGTTGACCTTGTCCCTCTGTCCAGCTATACTGTGTATACACTGACTTCAGGCTATCCTGAGTTTTCTAATCTGTTTTTTTAAAAGGGAGAATTGTGGCTGGGCACGGTGGCTCACGCCTGTAATCCTAGCACTCTGGGAGGCCGAGGCGGGTGGATCCCTCAAGGTCAGGAGTTCGAGACCAGCCTGAGCAAGAGTGAGACCCTGTCGCTACTAAAAAATCAAAAGAAATGATCTGGACAACTAAAAATATATATAGAGAGAAAATATTAGCCAGGCATGGTGGCGCATGCCTGTATTCCCAACTACTCGGGAGGCTGAGGCAGAAGGATTGCTTGCGCCCAGGAGTTTGAGGTTGCTGTGAGCTAGGCTGACGCCACAGCACTCACTCTAGCCCAGGCAACAGAATGAGACTCTGTCTCAAAAAAAAAAAAAAAGGGAGAATTGTAACTCTCTTTCCCACTTTTCTACCCTAGAAAAATTAGATACATGTAAGTAAAATAATATATGAAAATTACTTAGAGAAAAGCAAAATAGGAAGAGTTGTTTTTAAAAGGCCACGGAAGTAAGAACTAGAAGACCCGGTTCAATGCCTGCAGTTAACCAACTCTTTCGTGACTCTTTAGATGCCTCTTATTTCTACTTAGAGATTAGATTAGATCATCTCAAAGATCCCTTCCAGTACCAGTCATGTTATTGATTTTGTGTTTGATCTCACAACAACTCTCTGGAGTGTTACTGTCTTTGGGCAAGTTATTTAACCTCTTGGTGACTCAGTTTCTTTATGTAGAAAATGTGACTAACAGTACCTTCTCATGGGGTTTTTAAGGATTAAGTGAATTAAAATATGTAAAGTGCTTAGAACAGTACCCGGAATGTATTAAGCACTCTAAGTGTTAACAGTGATGATGAAGGTGGTGGTGATGGTGACAATTTTGCAGATAAGGAAGCTGAAATTCATGAAAGTTAATTTTTCTAAGGTCACATAGTGGTAGAGCTGGAACTTGAATTCAAGGCTTATGAATTCCATTAAACCTCATTATTTGCACATATATCTTTCAAACCTTGTTTCCTGTCTGTTTTTGGCATAATAATTGACCCCACAGCATGTAAACAGCTGGACCTCCAGTCACACTCTCCTAGCTTTTTTTTTTAGGCTGTGTTATAGAAAAAGGTACAGAACGAGAAGTTGGGATGTTGTTAGTCCCCAGGCATGTCTCCACATGTTTCTCACTTATTCGAATAAAGAGAATGAATTTCATTTTATATTATACAGCCTATTAAAGCAGTAACATAATGATTTGGTTTTGAAATAGATTCTTTGTTCTCCAATTCTCCAATCTTTCCTACTAATATGTGGTTCTGTCTTGGGTGAATGCATAAAAAGTAAAATCTCATTCCCTTTACTGCAGTTATTCCATCAGTCTGGATCATGACCCGAGACAATACAAACATTGTTTTAGCCACGTTAAAAAGACAGGTGAAACTAGAAAGCAATTAGGCCAGTTTTATTGTTCTTGTTTGTTTTGTTTTCTAATACAACCAGAGCGTTATTTTCTCAGAGACAATGTCTCTCAAAACAAAATATCCTTGACTGTCTTTGCAATTCCAAACAGTACTGCTACTGTTCAAAATATTTTTGAAATCTGTCCTTACTAATTATCTTCAGTGCTTGCAACACATTCTTTTGAAAAGACTAAGTAGTGACAAAACAATCCCATTACTTTATTATCACACCATATACTTATAGGTTCAGACTACTCCTGACTTAAATATGGAAAAGAAAAACTGCAGAATGGACTTTTTTGGGATGCAATTCAGTGACTATTTATAGTGAATCTAAATTGAGGAAGAAAATTAAAGAAATGTTAAAAATTTTCAAGTACTTAGTGGTAATAATAGTTACTACCATTTCTGGTTATCATTGGCTCATTTCCATTAGAGCAACATCATTAAAAGTATTTATCTTCATATGCTCCAAGTTTACCTAGTGGAAAAGTGAAATAAAAAGTTCTACAAGAACTTTTAAAAACAAAATAATGTTCAATTATTATATTGTTCAATTTTTATATTTTATATTATTTTTAAATGTTATGAAAGTACTTTATTGCCCTTTAAAACACACATATTTATTAACCTGATTTTCTTGGTCTATGTTTTATCAAAATGGACATTTTAAATGTAATAAAGATGTAATATTTTGCTAAATTAGACTATAAATGATTAATTTGAAAAACAAATACATTTTTATTTTTCTAGAATGCCTTTATATATTATAGGCAACTGTTAGGAAGTAAGATGCCTTCTATATGCACATTTGCTATCGTTGAGTACACAGGCCTCTGCTGTAAGTGAATATGTGAGTCAAATTTGTCCAAATTTAAGTTTAATTTTTGTGTTTATACTTACCATTTTGTATACTTACACTCATTTTGTATTTGTTCAAAAGACTTTAGTTTTTATACTGTGTGGATAAATTAATTGAGGGAGGGGGGAAAAGTTGAGAGAAAAGTAGAGTCAGAAAAAATGGAGCTGAATTTCTGAAAGATTTTAGTAGAAGGAAAGAAATGAAAATTTTGACTATTAGCACTTGGCTCAAGATGTTTGATTTAATGGAGCTGTATGGTGTGATGAGAAGAGCAGAAGTCAAGAGGCATGGGCTTAAATCTGTGGCTCTGCCACTAATCTCTCTGAAGGATCTCAGACAAATCACTTGGCCTCTGTGGGCTTCTGTTTCCTCGTCTATAAAATGAGAAGTTTGAGAACATGGTTGCTAAAATTCCATCATTTAAATTCTGTATGTATTGATCCAGATCTTCTTTCTTCTATGTATTATTAATGCACAGTATTTAAATATCCATAAATGTTTAACTTACAGACTTTATCTTAGTCAGCTAGGGCTGCCATAACAAAATACTATATAGAGTCTACAGACTGGGTGGCTTAAACAACAGAAATTTATTTTCTCACAGTTCTAGAGGCTGAGAAGTCCAAGATCATGGTGTTGGCCAGTTCATTTCCTTGTGACCACCCTCTTCCTGATTGTATTGTAGATGGCCCACTTTCTCACTGTGTCCTCAATGGCCTTTCCTCGGTGCATGTGTGGAGACAGAGAGAGCTCTCTCTCTTCTTCTTCTTATAAGGCCACCAATCCTATCAAATTAGGACCATACCCTTTGTCCTCATTTATCATGAACTATCTCCTTAGAGCTCTATCTTTAAATACAGTCACATTGAGGGTTAGGGCTTCAGTATGTGAATTTTGGAAGAATACAATTCAGTCCATAGCAGAACCTCTAGATATTTCATTTCACTCCAGACATACTGTTGATTCCAGGTGGTTTGTAGTCACTATTCTCCTTTCTAGGTTAAGAAGGAAAAAAAATTTTCATAAGCTTCTAAAATTAATCAGAGAAATAATAAACATAGTATCAACAAATGTATGGAAGAAATAGAAGTGAATATTCCCAATATTTTATTATGGACACTTTATAACATAAGTTAATATAAGTTTATAGTCAACACTCATATACCCACCCAACTGTATCCACAGTTAATATTTTACTTGTTTTGTCATAAGTCTATCCATCATCCATCAACCTTTTTTTTCCCCTGGACTGAATCTTTTCTTTTATTGTGGTAAAATACACATAACATAAAATTTACCAGTATAACCATTTTTACATGTACAATTCAGTGGCATTAAATACATTCACAGTGTTGTACAACCATCACTACTGTCCCTTTCCAGAACATTTTCTTTATCCCCAAACAGAAACTCTGTATCCATGAAGCAATAACTACCCTTTCCCCCCTCACCGCAGATACTAGTAACCTCTATTGGACTTTCTGTCTCCATGAATTTGTCTATTCTAGTTATCTCATATAAATGGAATTACACAATATGTGGCCTTTGGTGTCTGGCTTAGATCACTTGCATAATATTGTCAACGTTTATCCATGTTGTAACATGCATTAATATCAAAATTTTATTCCCTTTTAAGGTCGAATAATTTTCTGGTTTTTGTATATACCACATTTTGTTTATCCATTTGACTGTTGATTGACATTTGGGTTGTTTCCATCTTTTGGCTATTGTGAGTAATGCTGCTATGAATATTGGTGCACAAGTATCTGTTTGAGTTCCTGCTTTCAGTTCTTTTTGTTATATACACAGAAGTAGAATTGCTGGATCATATGGTCATTTTATGTTTAACTTTTTGAAGAACCACCATACTGTTTTCCACAGCAGCTATACCATTTTACTTTCCTACCAGCAACGCACAAGTTTTCCAGTTTCTCTACAATCTCACCAATGGACTAAAATATTTTTAACCACGGGACTCATACACATACACAGTGTCTTCAGCATGATATTCCACCTATCAAAACTCTCATTAGTTAAGAAAAAAAAAGTCCTCAGCATTCTGGATGAGCACGAGCCCAAATAAAATGTCTCCAAGGAAAGCCTATCTTATAGTTTATGATAGGAGATAGGAAACGTGCCAACAAATGGCACTTTATTTTGAAAAGAGTTTAGATTCCACTAAAAGATAAAAATACATATATCTCCTTATCATGAGTATCACATTGGATGAATTTAATCTGGCCACAAATGCTTTTACATCAACTTTGCTTCAAAACAATGTCAAAATAAGTGATGCACCACTTTTTATAAAACAATTTCAAATAAAACCTGTTGCAACACTGCTGTAGTATTACTTTACCACTGTTGAGGATCACATCCAATTGTTTACAACAGCACGTGAAGTATTTAGGATGTGTTAGAAGTACGTGTAGACTTAAAAGCAAAATATCTGGAAAAGAGCAGCTAGGGGTCAATGTTCTACCCAGATTAGTGAACACTTAGTGCTGAAAGAATTTTTTTAGTTGGGGGTCATAATAGATTTAATGCCTGACCAAGTAAAAAAATGGCATATCATAAATTTCATATTCAATTCTCTTTAAACATACTGCACGGATTTACAAACAAGATCAAGTTCCAAAGTAGAAATTATATCAAGCTTATTCAAAGAACCTTTGGAAATCAATAAGAAAAAACACCAATAGGCCAATACAAAACCAGCAAAGAACAAAAAAGACAATTCACATAAGTCTATGAATGTCAGACTTCACTGATAAGGGAATTCTATAAAAACAATGATAAACTGTTGTCTCCATCAAACTGACAAAGATCATGTGTAATGCTGCAGAAGTTTGCATAAGAAATGCAATCTCAGAGGCAATTAGAAAATATATAGATATAGATACAGACATAGATAGACACATGTAACTGTTCCTACCTTTTAGCCATCTTTAAGAAGTAAATGGGAGTGAACAATTTTCATGTAAAGGTGTTCACTGCAGTACACTTATATCTGTGAGAATTTGGAAATCTACTTATCCATAAGGAGACAGGTGAATAATTTATGATACAACTATGCACTGGAATATTATGTAGTCATTAAAATAACATTTTTAATATGTTTAATGGCATGGAGAAACGTTCAGCATATTATCCTGAGTAAAGAAGGCTATGTTATTTTACATAGGATAAGATCTGATTTTTTTAAATCTATGGAAATAGACAAGAAAAAACTGTCAATTTTTTTTTACCTTCTTTTCCAGCTTTATTGAGGTATAAATTTCCCCATCTTTTAAAATGCATTTCCACTGATGCAGACATCAGTATGTAAGCATGCATGTTATTAACTAAACTTCTATATTTTTTCTTTTAAGAAAATTTTAATGTGGTGAAATACGCAAATCTTAAGTACAGTATTCTGATGAAACTCTTTTTGATCACCATTTTAAATCTTGTAATGTTCTGTATATGCGTTAATTGAAAGAGCTATGTTGTGAGGAAAGGGATATTGTTCCATCAGTAGAAGCCGTTTATAACTTAAGCTAGTTGTTAAAAGCACTATTTGCCAGATTGAAGTTTCATCACTAAAAAAGACAGAGTTGAGAAGTGGACTAATGAAGAGAAATGTTGAAATTCTTAAAAAAAAATTGACAAGCGACTGGAGAACGACTGGTTATAGGTATTTGGATACTTCATACATACTCGCTTGTATAATTTGCTTTCTACTTTTGCTGTGTAAGTTTGGGAGCAGGGAAATGGAGAAGAGATGTTGTTTCTCATCTCCACTATTCTCCCTAGAAGTCCATTCTCATCCAGTGGAGAAAACCTCATGTTGTCCTGACACATGGTTGACACCTTATTAAAGATTGATCAGTGAGTGAGTGAATGAGTGAAAATGAATGAAAGTCTATCCCTAGCAGTCAGAAAGTACTTTTTAGGGATTTACTAACTAGTAGTTATAAGATTATGATGTATCTCCAGAGGACTGTTGCACCGTGCTCTCCAAGAGTCTTAGAGCAGGGATTTCAGGGCAGGTTAGAAAAGGGCTTTCTCATTCATGGGTATGCATAATTTGTTTCTGTTTCTTTGCATTTAGGAAGATAGAATTCGTTTATATTTATTTGTATTTGGGTAGATAGGCAGACACACTGAAATCATCTGAGCATATTAGGAGTATTTGCCAGTATCCCTCTTCTGCTAGTCCCTAAATTAGTTGTAGATCTCTCAGAGGAGTTGCAATACAAAGCTTGTCTGAATCCACTGGGTTCTTAGTGGCTCCAAGTGGTTTATGTCTCAGCTCTTGGTTCACTGCTCAGCATTCACCACTGCCTCAGTGAGTCACCCAGCATGTAGCAGCATGTATGGCTATTTTTCTCCAAATTCCCTTGAAGCGAACTCCTGGGCACTGGAAGGAGTTGTTTGTGCAGAAGACAGCTGGGAAAGAAGGGATTTTTTGCTTTTGCCATATCCCTTGGGGTATGATATGCTATGAATATTTGTCTTTCCAGGGAGGTACTCTTGGGGGCGGGGGAGACAAACCTACCTATTCTCCATGCTGAGAATTGCCTACTTTTGATGTTTGGACAAGAGCTGGCACTGCTAGAGATGTTCTGCCTTTTGAAGCACAGCTCATGACATCCACGCTAGCACAAAGTTTCATCAACACTTGTGTCCTACTGCTACTGGTCACACTCTGTGGAAATGGGAAATAGAAACATCAGTGAGATTTGGCTCTTTTAATCAGAGCAGTGAAGACTGACAAAGAGGAGCCAGGATCCACCCTCTGGGATGGTATAGCAGTGGGTCTACCCTCTGGGATGGTATAGAAACTGAGGAAATTATCAGCACAGAAGCCTTGCCTGGAGGCAAAAACACAGGGTGTAAGGATTGAAGCAATGGGTCTGCAGTTGTGACTTCAGCCCAGAAGTCATTGGATTGAGAATCCAAGATAAGGTGACAAGGAATCTATCCCATCAGGGAATTGGGGCAAACATTAGGAAGTGGTTGCTGTGATGACGTCTAAGAACGCAGGCAGAGATAAGGAGCTCCAAAGAGGGGGAGATGAGCAGGAGTTCACAGGTATGGGAACTCCCATGGGCAGAAATAGCACCTTCAAGAATCCAGCAACAGTCCTAGAGGGAATGGTGGAGCCGCATGGGTGGCCCAACAGCTTAGCAGAGCCCACAGCATGATGAACTGAACAGAACAGGGTCTAAGGGGAGAAAGCCATCTACTCACAGTTGACTGCCTTGTCACCCTGCTAGACAGAAGCATTATGAGACACAGCCTCATCCAGGCAGGTGGATAATCACACCATCCTTAAAAGGCTGCAATGGATGATTCCATCCTTAGAGATTTTTCTTTAAAAAGTATAATTATTAGAGCAAGAAAAACTATTTTGAACTTGGTTTTTTAAATCTTACTTTACATTTTCCTGGGTTTAGTTCTGTTTGCTTCCAGCGTGGTCCAAATGCCTACTTCAAAGCAAACATTCTAACAAGAACTTGTTAAAAGGAAGGGAAACCAGCTCCTGTGGCTTCTTGTGCACCAGCTATGGAGGCACTCACAGAACCACGTTTGTGAGTTGAGTGTAAATGAATCCGAAACCTACAAATTAGATTTCCCTTGAAATACACATGGGTTTAA
This sequence comes from Avahi laniger, assembly GCA_963575035.1. Classification (NCBI taxonomy): domain Eukaryota; kingdom Metazoa; phylum Chordata; class Mammalia; order Primates; family Indriidae; genus Avahi; species Avahi laniger. The sequence continues at coordinate 21,478 of CAUYSK010090635.1, read as the reverse complement.
AACCTTAACAGGAAAAGAACTTGGCAAATCAAATCTGACCATATTCAGTAAAACCTCACTAATTTGCACTAATGACCAAGAGACCCATTGAGAATTACTGAATCTTTGTGAGTGTGTTAGCATGGGAAAAAATACCAAAACAGGGGTTGAAAGGTGGGGATGGGGGGTGGAAAGAGAAAGGGAGGAGGAAAATCAAAGTTCCAGCAGCAAACAAACATACTTTATGGTACAATGAAGAATGTATTTGAACGGTTACTGGAATGAAACTCAATAGTTTAATGAGTGCCTTGCTGTGGTGCTCCTGCCTGCTGGGGAGGCAGCCATGTCATGAGGCATGCCTAAGCCAGCAGCTAATGTGCACTTAGGTAAAGAGGCCTTTGCTGTATTGAAAGTTGACGGGTTGTGGTTTCTGCAGGGGTGTGAACCAATGAGATTCTACTGTGTGTCATGGCTGTTTGTCATGGACTGTGATTGTAATATGATTGGATGTGACCGTGTGATGCGGGCTGCGATTATAAATCAGCACTGGGGGTGGGATTGCTTGTTACCGCTTAGCAAAAAGGGAAAACTTGCTAGAAAGAGATAGCAAAGGAGGTTAGAATTCTGACCAGGTGACTCTTCCTTAGATGTTCATGAATTATACCAACAGAATAATAGAAGGTATGTAATTTAAAAGCATCTGAATTGAAGAGTATTTGGTAACCCTTTATTGTGACATGAATTTCATTCAAAATAAAAGTTGTGTCTTCCTTTATAAGCAACTATCTAAAAAGTTCTTTGAAGATTTAATTATTTATGGCCCAAATTTCAGTAATCATAGTGCTGTTTTTAATCCACTCGTTTGACAAAGAGAATACTTTTCTAATTGTTACCATTTGAATATGTGCAGTTAAAGGACAATGATGTTTCCTTTCACTCCCCTTTCATAATATCTGAGAGTAACTAGGGTTTGGATAATCTTTATAACTGTGCAGTATGTCTTAGCTAAATGTGCTGTTCCTCGGACTTAAGAACAACCCTTGGTAATGATTTGTGCTTATACTGATTACAGTCACTCCTTTAGACTTGCCTTACTATAAGCTAATGTTTTACCAGCTGAAGAATAATTTGGAACTTCCACTCAAGTGGCCATTGAAGGCTGTGGGGAATAATAAATATGGGTAGTCAGAGCTTTCCCTAGGGACATAAGTAAATACAAACGGTGTCAGGTCTTAGAGTGCTGCCCCGGGACCAGGAAAGTTGTCGTCACATCAGCTGTGCAAAAAAAGACCAAACCTCATTTGACACATACTCTAGAGCCTCTGCTTTCATCATTATTATTTTTTTTTTAAGAGAGAGAATCTCACTGTGTTGCTCAGCCTGGCCTCGGATTACTGGGCTCCAGCCATCCTCCCACTTCAGCCTTCTGAGTAGCCGGCACTACAGGCACATGCCACGGTGCCCAGCTTCCCTTCATCATTTTTAATCTTTTCTTCCCCTTCCCCAGTTAAACAAGTTAACATGATTCATGCAAATCTTTTGTGCTATCTCCCCTTTAAGTGAGGAAATGGGGAGGTAAGGAAATTTGGGGGGTTTGTTTATTAGCATCCCAACAGGAGCCATACAAAAGTTGTTCACTCTTCCCAAGCCCCCACTTTTGCCCCTATGACTCTAGGGCAGGCCGTTTGCTTTGCTAAAAAAAAAAAAAATCCAAGGCCAATGTAGGCTTTCTAAATTATTTTCTTCTTCAGTTCAAAATTTCTGTAATTTAATTCCTTTTTCTCTCTTAGACCTGTTTCTGAGGAAGAGGTACTCATTGCTTTTTCAAGCAGGGCTCCTGAATTCCCCTCCCTCACTGCAAGCTCTCTCACTCTGCTCTCTTCCTCATCTCTGTGTACTAGCAGACTTAGGTCTCCCCCATCCTGAGCCCCCCCTCCTTGACAGTTCAGGCGACTATTACTGTTACTGCCCTTTTACAGCAGAGCTCTTTGGAAGATCAGAGAGCATTCTACTTGATATGTATGATGTACCCCAGATCTCTACCTCTAGGGCCATACAGGATCTTGCCCTGACAGCCTCTCTTAACTCACTTGGCACCACCCACCCTCTTACTTATTCTGGCCTCTATCCTGTGCCTCAAATACTCCACTTAGGCTCCTACCTCAGGGTCTTTCCACTTGCAGTTCTCTCCACCTGGATTGCTCTTTTGTCATACACTGTATCTTTAAGGCTTAATCCCTCATTTATTAATACTATAGGTCTCTCTGATCAGATGTTACCTGCAGAGAGAGGACTTCCTGACCCCTTACATAAAATAGCAACTCCACCCGCTCTCCAGGATTCTCTATAACCTTTTCTAACGTATATTTTCCCCATAGCACTTGTCACCCCCCACCATACTGTGTGTGTGTTTGTTTCTTGAATATTTTCTGTCATATTTTGTGTGAGGGCATGAACTTTGCCTGTTTTGCTCACAGCTGCATTCCCAGCACGTAGAAGAGTTGGTAAATAATCAGTGACTGATTGGGTGAGTATGTATAGATACATATAAATATTCTACAAATATACGTAGACTCTTTCTCTGGTTAACTATGTTATTTTGGTTTGTTTTTAATTAATAATTTGTCAGTTTCTTCTTTGAGGGGAGTTTTTGTAACAGTTTTTAGATGGAGTCTTGCAGTCTCTGGCTAAACCCTCCTATTGCTTCATAATAACCAGATATCATATATAGTCAAATCTTGCTGAGACTCATTTCTTAATTTAGCTTGGAATTAAGGTGTTCACATAAGAGAATAAGCTTTCAAAGAGCTAAACTGTGCATCATCAACAGCTGTTTCAGAATTTTTGAAATTTCAGAATTTTAGTCAAGTTCAAGGTATTTTCTAATGTTTTAATGTCTTCCTTCAATAAGTCTTTATTGAACTTTCAGATATAAAATAGAAAGGCCTTGCTCCTAAGACAATTGCAGCCCAGATGAAAGAGACAATATAGATTATATTATTTCTTTATAATTTTTAATTACTGTGATAATCCTTCACAGGCTCTAATAAGAGCAAGTAAAGAGTACTTCACCTGTTTCTGGAGTTCAGAGAAGCTTTGCAGAGTAAGGATTGCCTGAGATGAATTTTGAAGAATAAGATTTAGCCAAGCAGAGAGGGAGAGGAATGTAGAGGGAATGTGAGCAAAAGTAGAGTTCCAAGGAGGTGTGCAGCACTGCACTTCCAGTATTTTGAAATTATTAAAGCATGAAGTACATGGTGAGGAGTGGCTGGGGAGGAGAAGAACCGAAGAGGTGGGGGCCGAGACATGCAGAAAGCTGTATTTAGGAGCTTTGGTCTAATCCTTGACACGGTGTCCTTGCGGGGCTCTTAAGCTGAGTAGTGAACATCAGCGTTGGAAGGAGTATTAGAGTACTTTCAACTTTTCAGTGGTTTTGAACTTTAGCCACGTAATTTGTTCTTCAAACAAGAATCTTACATATGAGCCTAATATCAAAATCAGATCAAAGCACATCTGCCCAGTTGAGGTTGGGGTGGAAAACTCAGAACTTCCAAGCTTGGCCTCCCCCTCACGCTTCTCCTAGGTGTTGACAAAACTCCTCCTAGGACAACTTTAGGGAACTTGCAGGGCTTTTCTCAGCACACTTTTAAAAATCAACCCTTTTGGTTTTATAGATTAGAAAACTGTGACTCAGAAAGTTAGGGTATCTCAATGAATTAGCAGCAAAGCCCAGAATAGAACCAGGTCTCTTGATTCCCAATCTAGTGCTTTTTTTCAATATAATGTACTACTATCATTGGCAGAAAACAAAATACTATTTATTACAGCAATTATTTACTCCCCATTATGCAGGTACAATAGATGAGATAAAGAAATAAACTGTTGCCCACATAGAATTTTCTACATTGAGTATATGCCTATAAATCTTCTTAATGTAGCCACTTTTTAAAAAAATGTATTAGTTTCTTTTAGAATTCCATCCTAGCTCTTAGGATTCCCTTTGCCTTTTTATGCTAGTGGATAGAGTACCAAGTTAGCCCTCAACTTGATTTTTTTAGGAATTAGTTATAGGGAATTTTCTGTTAATGCCTCTTGTTGATGGAATCTCTTCCCATTAAGTCTTGACAGTGCCTGGGTTTACTGAGGCACTGGGTTTACTGAAGTGTGTCATGGCTGAATCCTGCTGTAATGGCAGAAGCAGTGGAAGCGGAGTCAGGAGACCTCGTTCTACTCCCAGTCCAGCCATTAACTGGCTGAATTACATTTGGAAAAGTCACTCAAGCTCAACTGTACAATGAGAAGGTTGAACTAAATTACTTCTAAGGCTCATTCCAGCCGCTACAGTCTGTGATTCTAATTACAGTGTATGTTGTGTTTTATCTGTGAGAGTGGTGACATTATAGACTCCTATACGCTCTCACTTTGGTGGTTCTGATGACTCAAGATAGTTGAGTGCATTTAGCAATTGATTGTGAAGATATCTGAAGAGATGCAGAAGTGGACATTTATTCATTAGGGCAAAAGATATATGTTAATGAAATGGGTTAAGTTATTTGCAACTATATTCCCAATGTAGGAATTTGAGTGGCTTCACTGAAATTCTGGTAATAAATTCCCCATGACCTTATCAGTAGACAGCCTTGGGACAACCCACTTAGCAGATGTTTATGAAGAATGCTTACTGAGAGCTCTACTTATCTCAGTGGGAATCATGGTATATAAACTCTTTTAGGACTCTTAGAATTATAGAAGTCCTTCATAGTCCTTTTCTGAACTCCCCATTCTGTATTTGATTCCCCAGTCTCATTTTCCTGCAGAAGCCCTTCCTTCCTCAGTGTGCTATTTGAAGTCCTTCAAATCAAGCCCTATTACTTTAAGAATAAGTGTGATATAACAAACAATGACATTATTATATTGTAAGGACACGAAATGGGTTAAGTTATAAAGCAGAACATTTATGTTTACACAGCAGTGTTTTAATAACCAGCAAAATTTTGGAAGAGAACTAGCAAAATAGTTAAAAGATAAATGGACTTATGTTTCAATGTTATGATTTTTCACATACACTAAAGTTCATTTTTACTTTTTTAAATCCTTGAATTTCAGACAAGACCCTAGGAGAGTTGTTGGCATCCTTTGGTCAACACATTTGTCAGGGTATTTTCTTTTTTCAGTGTCCTTCTATGGTTCTATTAAGCAATAACCTCATTAGCAACACATTCTGAGTGGTATAGTATGATAGCTTACTACAAAGGGGTTCTGTATTTCACTTGCCAGGATATAACACTCTTATGACAGGGGAGAAAAAGAAAACTTGCTATGAAGGGGAAGCTTAGACATTATTTACTCTAAATATTGGAGCTTTCCATCTGAAAGTTTACAGAGGCTGAAGAATTGTTGAATTTGGAGATTTTAAAATAAAAATTTTCAGCATACTCTAAAAATGTTTCCACCTTAAAAACAAGTTCTATTTCCTTCTGTGAGCATTTGCCTTACATAGCTTTGAATTAGTCTATAAGTTATTTTCATCACAAATACCTTTCACTAAGAGACACAGTATCACCCTCTTCTGGAGTGAAACAAATAAAACATTCTTGTTCAGGGCTAGGCAACTTGAGAACAGACTGTCAGTTGTGTTGAGTTAGGTGGACTCTTTTTGCCTCTTTATATCGTCTATTTTTTAGGCTACATCAGGTTAGAGTAATGTAGACTCTGAAAGGCCCAATCCAAATTAACCCTGGCAATATTCCAGAAGTGCTGGGAATTGGCAACTTTAAATCGTTTTCAACTCCAAATTCTTTTTCTCTTTTACCTTTGGCTTTATGTCACCCTATATGAGTTAAAACGATGGAAAAATATGTTGTTACCAGTTTTACCTTTTTTGAGGCCCTTGACTTGGTCTACACAAGCAGAATGCATTATAACCAATATCATTGTTCTGAGAAGGGTTATATATAGCAAAGATATTGTTAGGTCTCAGACAGCCATAGACATAAGGCTCTGTTGACACAGATATATGTCTGTCACTCTCTAGCAGGACAATATGTAGGAGTGTGCTGTTCTTCCCAGTTATGGGTAGATGGACAGACAGGGCACAGGGGTGAAAACTAAGTTACAGCTAAGCTCAGTATATGAGGTTGAACCATATGAAACTGTCATATATATGAGTCAAAATCAATTGAATGTCAGCAGTTTCAGATGGTTTAACCTAATGATTGTTTAATCTGTTATCAATTAGCAGTTACTCTTCAATTCACCTTTGTTCCTCATAAACTAAATTCATCTAAGTTGACATGCCACTATTACAACAGAGCAACTCAAAAAGATGCAGAAGATTCTATGTCTCAGCTTCTTCATCTGTAAAACAGGGGTGGTAATGGTACCTGCCTTGTAGGGTTGTGAAGATCAAATGTAAAGGGCTTACAATAGTGCTTGGTGCACAAGAAGCACTTAGTAAATGGCCATTATTAGCATTATGTCATTATCATCATGTTACAAATTTGTTTGTTCAATGAATATGTATCGGCATCGGACTACATGGCCAGCTGTCTGGTGCCAGAACCAGTTTTCTGAACAGGCTATATTCCCTACTCTCAAGGAGCTGACAGGCATGTGTCTGGGCAACTATAATATAGTGTAGTAAGTGCTACTGTAGCATTAACAGGTGCTATGGACTTGGTGTACTTAGGTGACGCCTAACTTTGTCTTAATGATCCGGGAAGGTTTCCTGGAGGAAGTGTCATCTAAGCTGAAACTTGAAGGACTAGTTAGCTAAGCAAAAAAAAAAAAAATCCAGGAAAAGCAGACTCATCAGCACCAGCATAAAGTATACAGACCTGAGGGAGAGAGAATTACATATTCTGCGACCAAAAAGTTAAATGTGGCAGGAGCAGGGAACAAAGAATGAAGTCACTACTTCCCTCCTGCTTTGTACTTGTTACCTCAGTATCATCAAGTTTAATCTGTTGCCACCAAGGCAAAAATGTATATTATTTCTACCAATATGATCAAGAGCTTACCGCCAATTGCCTATTTAGATAGCTTGCTTACCAAAGGATTCCAACTGTATTTGTCCTATACAGAAGTGGCTATTCTCTAAAGATATTCTTACGTAGTCCTAGGAAGGAAAAATGGACTTGAAAATAAAAACTGGCCTCCGGAATGAAAAAGGTCTTTTAAGAAAATCTGTTAATAATGCTGCATAATAATAGCAATAGTAAAATGATTATAGAAGAGCTGGATTACCTATTTTTCTGAATAGTCAAAGGGTACATCTTTCTAAATCAAAGCCAGTTAACATTAAGCTAAACATGGAAGTTACAATGAACCCAATTAATACAGACTTTTTTCCCTGGAGCAGAGTAAACCAGAGAATGCAAAAGGTTGTAGCAGTCCGATCCTATCCAGTGAAGCTGCTCTCCAAAACAGAACATCCCTTTCTTTCACAAATCCATATGAGCTTGAAGGATGTGTTTTTCTTCTGCTTTTGTCCTCTTACTAAGATAAAACTCGTGTATCCATATGGTGCTTTAGATTGCATAAGGGTATTATAAGTGGTACCTTACATTTCTTTTGTATTTTCAGAACATCTACATAAAAATATTAAAAAGATAAATAGTAGATGAAGCAAAAATAGACAATAAAAATGAAAAAGAAAATTTACCAGTTAATAGCCTATTGAGAATCTGAATTTTTAATAAAGAAATGCTGCTTACTGTTCAGCCTAAATATTTTGGATTAGTTTATGATATAGAAAATTGATTGAATTGAAATGTATATCTTTCTACCATATAATAACATACCTAATTCTATACTCATGAATGCTAAAAGTCCCCATGATTTCTTTATTACATATTTTATTCTCATTTATGAGTTCCATGTTAAACTGTTAAATCAATGGAATCATCACCTTAGCCTTAAATTAGCATAGCACATCATTAGGGAAAGCAATGCTGTACATTTAATTGCTGTTTTTAAAAGTTATGTCATGTTGTCATGCCCTACATTTGTGTTCATATGTTACCATGTTTAATTTACAAGGAGTTTGTTTAATTTACAACAAGCTTCTGGGCTGCTTCCTGTTGTTCATTAGCTCTCTCAAAGCCCAACTATTTGGTAATGGCTGTGGCTATTGCTATGTGAGTATTTGAAGTATAGTGAAACTGAAATGATATAGGACAAGAGGGCAAATGTTAGAGAATTGGGAAAATAGAAAAACAGTGCAGCATAAAATGTCAAACCACATTTTAGGGCACTTTTACCGTATTTCCATAAATGCATGAGAGAATTATGTTGCTTGAAACTGTTTACTTTCATTTTTGGCCTGATTTTCTAGCATTGAAGAAACCATGTCTAATGATCTTGAGTATTCTTAAAGAAAAAGAAATTATATTTTACATAATGGTTTGCATGTGTGAGTTCCCTCTGGCAGAAGCACAGTAATTAGTGTGTCGTCTCTGAGGGAGGAGACTATCTGTCTTAAAGATGCAATGGCCACTTTTGTCTGCCAGAGCTGAGTGCAGAACGCTGTGATTTTGTTAAAAGATAAACATCATCCCTTTCCCTTATTCATTCTCTCTTCTTTCTACTTCTTTGGCTCCAGCAGGACAAGCAAAGCACAATTGAGTACAGTTTTCTTCCTTTCTTATTCAGCAAACCATAGAGAAAGATCTTGGCTTCTTGACATTAATAACTTTGCTTCAACTCTACTTGGAACTATTTGGGCAGATTTTCAAAAGTGAAAAAGGTACAATAAAAGAAGACCAAACTTCCTGTTTTACTCATAAAGTAGCAGATTCAGCAAAGGCTCACTCTCCTCTGGGAGTAGTCATATTCTTCCCTGGAGACTGGAGATTATAGAATATTATTTCCTTCACAACTTTCATTGAAACTGTTAAAAGACAATCAGCTTGAATAGGAATGGTGGCAGACAATATGAAGCTTTTCAGTCTTGTTATTAAGCAAGGATAATGGTAGTACGAATCCTTGGCTGCCTCTTAAAAAGTAGTCAAAAATGTGCCTGATCGGGACAGGGGAACCTAAAGGCTGTCCTTGAACCGAAACAGAAAAAGAATGTAAACATATATATTATGGGTGTGTGTGAAATAAATGAATGTATCTGTTATCTACCTGTATTATACGCATGTGCTCACAAAATCATCCACACACTATCTCTGTCACAGTAGCCTTTACTTGTATATTAACTCTTGATTCCCTGCAATATTTGAGAAACTGGAATTGACCAAGGGTCTAATACAGCACATTTCAGGTCAGTACCTGTGGCTGCACAGTTGAAGTAATGGAAAGATATGAGGAAACCATTCTATTATTAATACGAATAAAGATGACAATCTCATTAGGAGAGCAAAATAAGGAAAACTGTGCCTTCTGATTCTGTTTTACATTAGTTTGCATTCATTTCTGAGTACACTAGAGCCAGGATGTCTGCTACCCCTTATCTGTTACAGTGCGGGCCATAAAGCCTAGGAGATGAAAAACTGCTGCTTCAGTAGAAGTATCTGCCAGTCAAAACTGGCCAGCCCAAGAGATGAGACTCAAGCCCATCACTACCTCCCTGCTCCACAGCAAAGCAATTTCAGGAGGAGGGGGTCAGAGTTAAGTGTGTGGTGTTATATGACCCTCTCTAGAAAGTGCAACATGTTTATATACAATTCCATGTGATACAAAAAGCTTTGAAATCAGAAAACATGGGTTTCTCAATAGGATCTGACTGTTCTTTGATAACACAACAACTGCAGGTTGCACAACCAAAGGGTGGAGAATGAACTCAGTGGTTGATTTCACTCTAACATGTAAAAACATCAAGGCTGCATTTTATGCTTCCTCTTTGTTTTTATCTTAAAGATAAGGAAAATACTTTGTTTTATCTCTGGGGGGGGCGGTTCTTAGAACTTAAGTAATTGAACTAATCCCATTTCATAAGCTAGACCTTCAAGTATTTGAAAACGGCTATCATATTTGCAGATTCTGTTAGAATATCGTTAGTTTAAAGGAATTATCTAAATGGAAATATATTTATCTTTATCTTTCATAGGAATAATATTTTAAAATCACATTTTAGATATATTTAAATGCTAACATTTTTACTTCAATGTATTTGTGGTCATGAGCAGAGACTGGAATGTAAGTGGGTGACCACTGAGTACAAAAGCTGAATGGAGCTGGGTTTGTAAGACGCATAAAGAAAAGAAAGGAGAATTCTGGCATGGGGAAGTATTGAATGGGGAAAAGGAGAGGAAATTCAGCAGAGGGAGGCTATTCAGTGACATGACCCCACTAAACTGTCTAGAACGAAGTTCCACAGAAGAGCAGAATAACTCACAGTATCTACTGTTGAGTAATTAGTTTATCCTAACTGACCAATAGCTTCTTTTCAAAGTAGATGTGAAGGGTCACTCTGATTGTTATGAGGAAAGTGTCCTCCAGGCCAGAAGAGAAGCAGGAAGGCTAGTTAGGGGGTTATTAGAAGAGTCCACATAGGGCAAATTGGGGTGGACAGCAAAAAAAAAAGTCTACAGAGGGATGATGGAATAGTTTGTTTTGCTTTAGGAAAGCTGATTTCAGCCAGTTTTCTCTTGCCTGTTATCAAAACAAAAAAATCAAAACAAAACAAAAAAATGAATTCCTGCATTGGTTTTTATTCCTGTTTGGGGGAATAAATTTTATAATTTGCTCTATTGTATATTCAAGCCCTAAGCATGGAATAAGTATTCAGTTGTTTAAATGAGTGAATGCCATGGCAATGATACCTCTGTCTGGTTTATTTGTCTATCTCCAGTGCAGAGCCCAAGGTTAGGCACAAAGTAAGCTCTCAGCATATATTTATTACATGTGAAATGGTTCAAAATATTCTACTTTGGCATATTGATTATTTTGAACTAAAGGCAATTTCCAGCTGATACAGGAAAAGATCTTTACCTCCACATAATATGTCTAAAATAAAATATAAATTTTCTCTTTTGTAAAAGAAATTTACTTTTATAAAGGAAATTTCCATTTGTAAAGGTATCTGTACCAGGAAGAGAGATACTGCCAGACAACATTTATCACCTAAGAGGCTCTTAACTGCATAATAAGACAACCTTTATTTACCACACATTTTCTCCCTTCATCTTCCAATAATTTGCCTCCCCCTTCCCTCACCAGAAGCCTCTAAACCCCTATTCCTTTCTGTAGTCCAGGATGGCATGTAAGTCTGTCATTTGGCCACTCTTTGAGTCTCATTTTTGTGAAACATCCATGCATATGTGTACAATTAAAATTTTTTTCTCCTGTTAATCTGTCTTATGTTGATTTAATTCTTAGACCAGCCACAGAACCTAGAAGGGTAAAAAGAAGCATTGTTTCCTTTCCTACATATGCATGTATTATTTGAATGCATATTTCCTAGGACGATTTTAAAGGTTCCTGAGGATATTAATGACTCCAAGGCAAGTTGTATAACCTTACTGATAGCACACACCTCATAGGGTTGTTAATTATAAGGACTCTCAGTGGAAAAACTCAAACTCTGTAAAATAATTTAAGGAAGTTTATGCTGAGCGGAATGTGTGTGACAGTGGCCCGGGTAACATGGTCTCAAGAGTTCTTGAGAAAATACATCTGAGGCAGCTGGGTTACAGTTTGGTTTTATACATTCATGGAGACAGGAATTATAGGTAAAACCATAAATCAATACATGGAAGGTATACATTGGTTTGGCCTGAAAAAGCAGGGTATCTCGAAGCAGGAGCTTACAAATTATAGGTGGGTTTTAAGGATCCTTTAGTTGGCAGTTGGCTGAAAGAGTTAAGCTTTGAATAAAGACATGAAGTCAGTAGAAAGGAATGCTTGAGCTGAGATAAGGGAGTCTTCTATCTGTCATGTGATGCTATATTTGAATCAGTTTGGAAAGTAAAACACATTATACTGAGTTAATAAAAACCCATTCAGTGAGATTTTACCTTTGTAGGCATGATTTACCAGACCTCTTAGAAAGGAATCTTGGCAAGAGAAAAATGGTCAGAGTTCAGTCCTCAGTACTAAATGAGTTAATACAATTTAAGTACTTAGAACAGTGCCTAACATAGAGTAAACACAGTACATTAGCCTTTATTATTATCACGAAAAAACAAAAACTTATTTCTCTTTAATCTTTGGAAGACCAAGCCAGTCATTAGGTAAAATACTTTCTGTAGCCACTACAACATTACTTAGAAATGTTAAAGATATCTTTGTAAAACTCTAAGTTTAGAATTGTTTTGAACCAGGCAGTGGAATGGAACCTAAAAGACAAAATGTTGAAACTAAATTTCTGCCTAGTGAGCTAACGCTTTAAGTACACCTTTCCTTTGCCCTTGTCCCAAGGTCAGCTCACAGAACAAGAACAAATATATAAGAAGTAGCATTTGTTTTATGCAAATTACTTGTTTTGTGGGACAACAAGACCATTTGTGTGCTGATAGTATTTTTTGTTTAATAAAACACTAAAAGGTTAAAAAAAGATAGAATTTACCAGAGCTGTTCTTCTGTGAATATAATCTGTTCTCCAAATTAGACGAATGAGTCAATATAGCACAAATTTTTAAGATATTTTCATTCTCTTCTAATGTTCATGAATACTGTTTCTTTTGTGGAGAGCTGGGAAGAGGGTAGGGAAAGGAAGCAAAAGAATGGGAGAAGAAAATGTTCCCACTTAATTTTCAAAGGATGAAGTCCTTGAATAGCCTTAGAACTGGAGGAGGTTAAGTAAAAGCATAAAAGTGAAGCCTTGGTGAAACTTCTAAATCCTTGTTAGGGGTAGGTGCTGTATTATAATAAATGTTCACAGCTCTATGGCATGGCTTTCAGTGTAGTTAATGAAGCTGAGCAGGGTCTTAGTATGTCTCAGCCAAGCATAATGCATGTAATTAGGGGAAAATAGAAGAGTAAAATTAGTTGAAAGGTGACAGAAAGCAAAATGGAAAAGGTGACTGTAGTGGGGAATTTGTCTAGTGCCACCAATAATTACTTTTCCTCAGGTGCCCATTTGCCGAGTTTTGGCTTAAGTACTTTTAAATAGTTGATTCTGAGCCCCTTCCCTCCTCACTAAAATATAAGTCTTTTGAGTTTCCCCAAGGCTAGAAAATAGAAGATATGGTATTATTGCCATGAATTAGTCTTTGAATGTCCAAGAATGATGAATTTTCCATTTCATTTTGGCACCCAAATTTGTAGGAAATGCTATTGGGGCCCATCTTTTTTAAATAAGGAGTCAATCTTTGTGTTGTTGGCAGGTTAAATTCCTGGAAAAGACCTAACAAGTCTAGATGATATAAGTCAATTTTAGATTTTCTCATAGAAACAGTGTTAAATAGGAGTTTATAATCTTGACCAAGGGCTTGCTAACCAGCTTTTTATAGAAATAACTCCAGATACCATATTTCATCAAGTAAATCAATTTTAAAAGCTATTATTTCAAAACCTAAAATTTTTATGTAATTTTACTATAAGGTCATAGTAAAACACATGGAATTCTTTTTAAAAATTGTTCTGTTGCACTTTTATTTTAAGGAACTAGAAGGCAATCAGAAGTCTGCATTTGTATGGAAATTCGAAAGGCTATTTGGGGAACATTTTGACAAGTTCCTTCAAGGAGACCAACGGCCATTTAGTGATGTCTCTGATAAAGAAATCATACTTTTTCTCATTGCCAATTCCACTATACCCATCACAAGTTTTAGAGAATGAGTATTTTGTTAGATCAGTCTGATTTAAGGATTTATTTCCTTATAATTGCCTGATAAGTCTATCCGTGCTGTCAGCCATAATTGCAGGGCATACGAACACAAGCGTGCTAGTTCCTGTGAGTTACATCAGCATCCCTCCAAGACTTCCCTGTCTACCAATAGAAGAGAATCTCCACTTTCTGCTCATCTCAGCCAGTTTGGAAAACCCTTTTTATTCCTTAGATATTGGTGTGGCTTTATTCTGGCCCTGTATTTAGGTAAATTTTATATACAAATATTTCAAAAAATATATCTAAAAGGTGCCATGGACAGATATTCCAAATTCTTGAGACCATTCCTATGAGGAAGGCTGTTCCCTTCCTGTGGTCTCTACACAGAAAAATCCCTAAGTCCTTGGTACTTACAGCTAGAATTCCATCACATGAACTAAATTCAGTGTCCATGTACACCATATGTCAGAGGTCACAGCTGCATCATTAGATTTTGAGCTGTCAAAAAAGAGAGGACTTGGTCTACTTGGTCTATGGATGTGGTTCCAACACTAGCAAATCTTGGAACGTAATCTGAATCTGTACCTAGAGGAATCAGTAGCTTAGGAGTATTAATGTGACTGTAACTGAGGTACCCGAGGCCTGTAAGTGTGGCTTCACAACACCTATATATATTTCTTCACAGAAGGTACATTTATAGATAGATGTATATAAAACCAAAAACAAAATAAGCCCAACTTCCCCAGATTCAAACCAAAAAAGAGCAAAATCACTGAAAGAAGAAAGTTCAGTATTTCAGTCATAAACTTCCAAGACTTGTTTCTATTTGAGAGTGCTTTTGTCTTGTTAACCACAGAGAACAGTTGGAGTGGATCATTTTATTTCGATTGCTTCTCCTGCACAGGCCCTGAGGGACAGACTTGATGATCTAATAAGTCTTTTCCATCTCTAATATCTATAATTTTGGCCATTCTGTGGCAGCTTCTTATTGCTTTAAATAAGCCATCTTAATTCAAAAAACATACATCTAGATTTGACCTGCCTAATACATGTAAAGAAGTGCGTGTCCCTCTAAAGCCCCACCAGGGATTCTCTGAGAGACTAAAGAGACTGAAAGGAAGCAGGAAAAAAGGTTTGACTAGGAGTCAAACAGTTTTCTGTTTATTTTATTTAAGTTTTTATTTTTCAATAGTGAAATTATCCCTTAGGCTTCCTTAAATCATTTGTTAAAATTTAATCTGAGCATTAGTACATTATTACATTAGTAACTTCTTTAAATTGCTGCTTCCATTTCTTGGAAGTTGTCCTACCATTAACTAGCATTTTATTTCACAGATTTTAGTCATCATCTCTGACTAATTCTTGGCCTTATAGTCTCTCTTCAACTTCTCAGACTTGACTGTCTGAAGAGGAAGTGGTTATCTGTGCATTCCTCCAGTGTCAGCCAGTGGTGGTCCTCAGGCCAGGTGTGTTGGGGCATTATCGCAAATACACACTGAGTGTCTTCTCCTCCGCTAAATACATCACCAACACTATGAATTAGCTTTCATAAATGTATAAATATTAGTCTCTACAGTTGTACTCAGGCCGTACATCTGGTTGATCTCCTGGAACAACTATCTTTTATTTTTCCTGCCCAGTGATTTTAATTTAATACGTAGGTCTTGTGAGCTGTTTTTGGTTAATATTTTCCCCTACACATATTTAGTTACTTCCTGAGATTATTCTTCCAGACAGGGAGAATAGAGAACCATGTCTGTGTGTCTTACTGTCCATCAGTCCGTCCTTGTCTTTCTCCAATACTAATTCAGCCTTAATGCCGAATTACTTTTCTGATTCTTTCTCCAGGTCCTCACAATTACAGGCAGATTCAAATTAGTATTCATTTGGAGTGCTCATCTCTACATCTGTGCTCTGTGAAACAGTCATATATTGCAACAAGAAAGTAGGATTTTGTACATTTATTCATTCAACAAACATTTATTGACCACACACTATAATCTAGGTACTTCATTAAATTAAATTTAACTGCGCCTCTGCGTGGTACCTAGTGCTTTAGCTCTAACTTAAGCCTCTAATGTCACATTTGAGTTGAAATTAAAGTTACAAGGTAACATTTGTTTTAGTAGTTTAGTTATTTACATTAAAATGCCTTTAAAAAGAAAGGCATCTCTCATTCACCTCTGTTTTCCTTCAAAGGAAGGTTGAGTGGGATGAAATACTGCAAGTATAATTGGTTGGATGTTAGATGTTATGATTTCAAGTCCTGACTCTGTCACTGAACTGTGAGATTTAGAAAAGTCATTAACCTCCCTGAGCCACCATTTCTCATCTAAAATGGGCACAGCAATCCCACCTGCTTTCCAGAATTATGGTGAGGTTCACATGAGATAATGCTTGTAGACATACCTTGTCAACCATAAGCATTGTGCAAATGTGCACATAAAATTTATGGTTATTGATGCCTGTTGAAACTAAATGATGAAGGTAAATCAAGGAAAATATCTCTAGAGCTAGAAGTTTGGGCTTCTTTTGTATCTATCAGATAGTGTCTAACAGAAAAGACTCACTTATAAGCTAGCTCACAGGAAAACCCTATAGAAAAGGCCAGTTGGCCAGTTGCAGAGATACACACAACAAATATACACAGAATATTACTGTAATATTTTTCTTATCACAAGGGTTAAAGACAACAGGGAATTAAGAGTGAGAATGGACTTGAAAGACAAATGAAGGTTTGATTTCCCCCCACCTCCCCCAGATTAGTGGTTCTTCACCCTGGCTGAACATTGGGACTGATGCCTGGGCCCCTCCTCCAGAAGTTAATGGATCTGGGGTGCAGTCTGGACCTTAGGATATTTAAAAGTTCCCCAAGTGGTTCAAATGTACAGCTAGCCAGTGCTGAGAAGTATCACTGCGCTAGATCAAAAAGAGACCTCTAGAAGTCTAGTTATAAAGATAAAATTTATAGACACAAAGAGATAACTGTCAACACTAGATGAAAATATTTGTTTAATGAATGATAGAAAAAATTAGTGGAACTCCTAGGTCTCCAACAGTGGTCTATAGTAGCTTAGATAGACATCTCACCACTGGAAAATAAAAGCAGAAGTCAGAGGGAATTTAAAAATCTTTCCATAATTTTTAAAATTCCTATTTAAAAAATAGTTTTCAACCAGTCATGAAAGCTATAGAGTGAGTCAAGTGGCAATAGGTATATATAAACACAAGTGTAAGTGTTATTTTCACATGTCTTATTCCCTGTAGTAAATATTTATGTAATGGCTAATCTGAGTTGTTATAACCAATCATGGCTGATTCCCTTTAATGTGCAGACACTTTGATTGTCACCAGACTTGTAGTCTCAGGTCATTTTCAGAAATGCCAAAAAAAAAAAAAAAAAAAATAAAAACTTTCCACATGAAAGAGACTGACATTTTATGCCTAGCAAAATAACTATATCCGCAATTGGAAAAGATATACCAGTTAGCAGAGTCCCAAAATAAAATACAAAAAACAAAATATTATCCTTTCATTGTGGTGCCCAGGGTCCACTTCCCAGAGCACTGTCCTAATTTATGCCCAGGGGTTCAATCTGATCCTTAATATCAGTTATCAAGAGAAGGTCACATTTATGTGTTTTCAAGTTGAAACACAGAAAAAGCCAAGAAAGTCAAAGAAACTGTAAGGCTAAAAACTTCATTCCTGATGTGAAAAGTTGTTCTTTAATCTTCAAAAAAAAAAAAAACATTTCAATTGGGAAAAGACAAAAATGTTCACAAAGGTCAGGCCTCCCGTGCTCTCTCCTTCTCATTCCCCCTGCATTAATACACGTCTGCCTCAGTCTTACTTCCTTTTCCCAGCTCCTCCCCTGCTAAAAGCACTCTTGGTTTCTTTTGTAGTCTGCTCCCTATACTTTATTGAAGGGCTCTGAAGTTCCTCCCCAAGGTTTTCTGGTGTCTGTATTACTCTTTAGCCTCTTGCAACTTAACTCTGTGGGTAGCTTGTGATATTTAGAAGTCAAACTCTTGAAGAGGTCAGTGAATCCAACTGTTGGTATCCTTAACTAGCCCTTTGCATAAGTTGAAGAATAGCTCATGATTGTCAAGTCTGAAGCTTTAGAGGAGATAGTGCACAGTTGGAAAGCAAACTGATGAAAGATGCTGGAGGGTCAGGGATGGCACCAAAACAGTTTTTCAAAGCCTGCTGCTTCATACACCCTTATCAAGGGACAGTTCTCCAGAATTAGATTTCAAACACTCCATAGAGAAATACCATTGCAAAGCTTTGTAGTGATGGCTCATCTTATCCAGTGATAGCACATGAATGGATGGCTTAGATCTCTACTACATTGTGAGTCCCACACAACCCAGTTTTATGCGTCAGGTGTCTATTTTCCTGCCACCGGTGCCTAGAACACAATAGGCATTCAACAAATGTTGGCCAAAATGAATTGCATAGATTTTATAATTGTATATACTGTTTACCTTGATATTAAAGAAATTAAGTATATAACTCTTCTATTCAACTAGACCTTTCTAATGAAAATATAGTATGCTGCCATGTAGAAACCAGCAACTTGGAAGACTTACTACATGTCATTTTTCATTTTCTAGTACCGTTCAAGTCCAAATATTCTTCCTGCCTGTGATGTACAAATCCTGATCATCCGCAAAACAGCAGCTTTTTTTTTGCTTTATTTTGCTGAGTTTTAATTTATATACAATAAAATTAATTCTTTTAAAGCTACAGTTTGATGTTTTCACCAATGTATACAGCTATGTAACCACCATCACGATTAAGATACAGAACACTTTGTACTGCTACAAAAAGTGTGCTGATAATCCATTGTAGTCAGTCCTGTCCCCCGCCACCCCCAGTCCTGTCAACCACTGATCTATCGTTTGACCCGATGATTTTCCCGTTTCTAAAATGTCATATACACCACTTTCAGTCTGACTTTTTTTCATTTAGCATAATGCATTTGAAATCTATCCATGTTGCTGCATGTATCAATAATTCATTCCTTTTTTATTGCTGAAGAGTGTTCCATTCTATGGGTACCACATTTTGTTTATCTGTGTAATGGACATGTGGGTTATTTACAGTTTTAATTAATTATGAATAAAATTTACATAAAATATGTAAACATTCACCTATAAATCTTTGTGTGAGCATATTTTCATTTCTCTTGAGTTTGTAATTTTGAAGTAGTCCAATTTATCAGTTTTTTATTTATGTTTAAGTGTTAGCTAAGAAATTTTGCTTATTGTAAGATCACAAAGATTTTCTCTTATATCTTCTAGAAGTTTTATAGTTTCTTATGTTTGGGTTTATGATTCTGGTTAATCTCTGTATATGGTATGAGGTAAGGATCAAGGTTCATTTTTTTGCATATAGATGTTCAGGTGTCCCAGTATCATTTGTAAAAAGACTATCCTTTCCCTATTGAATTATCTTGGCATCTTTGCTGAAAGTAAATATACCATATACACGTAGGTCTCTTTTGGCTCTCTCATCTGTTCTAGTGATCTGCATCCCTATCTGCATGCCAATACCACACTGACTTGATTACTTTAGCTTTATTCTAAATTTGTAAATAGGTAGTGTATATCCTTGCAACTTCGTTCTTTTTTTAAGATTTCTTTGGCTGTTCAAGGTCCTTTGAGTTTTCATGTAGAATCAGCTTGTCACTATTCTACAGAAAAGCCTGGTGAGACTTAGAAAAGAAATGCACTGACTTTATAGATAAGTTTATGGAAAGTCTCTTCACAATACTGTCTTCTGATCCATTATAAAGTACATTTCTCTGTTTATTTTGATCTTTTAAAATTTTTCTCAACAATGTTTTGTAGTTTTCATTGTACAGGTCTTGCACATATTTTGTTAAGATTTCCTCTAAATATATGTTTTTCATGCCTTTTTAATTTCTTAATTTCAATTTCTTATTCATTGCTACAATATAGAAATAGTTTTTTTTTCCTAATGTTGACCTTATCTCCCGCAATCCTGCAACCTTGCTAAAGACATTAGTTCTAGTTAAGTCTTTGGTATTCTCTACATAGATACTTGTATTGTCTCTGAATAGAGTTGGCTTTATTTCAGCATTTTCCTGTATGCCTTTTATTTCTGTTTTCTTGCCTTATTTCACCGAAATTAATGGTGAAATAGGAGCAGTAAAAGTGAATAGCCTTGCTTTATCCCTAATCATATGGGGAAAGTGTTCAGACTTCCATCATTAAGACTGATGTTAGCTGTGGGTTTTTCAAGGATGTCTTTTGTCAGATTGAAGAGCACCATTTTTTGGTCTGTCTGTTTTTGTGTAGGTGTATATGCCCCATTTTAGAATTTCTAATGCTTCTTGATATATATCACTTACAGCACTAATATAAAACAATTTATAATAATTTGCTACCAACAAGAAGGTATTTTGTTAGCATACCAAACTGTATCTGTCCTGAAACTAGGCTTTTATTTTTTAATATTTCTAAAATTTCTAGTAACATCAGATACTTTTTTACCTAATCCACCTTGTCATTTAGGTAGACACAACGTGCCCAGGTAAAAATTCCCTTCCAGTTAACAATATGTTTCTTTTCAAAAGTTAGTAGACATGGGTTTTTTTCCTTGAGCAATGTCTCTTTGTCTCCACCAAAACAAGTGACATCATTGAACACACAATATGATTCATTCTGATGTAAGCATGTATTCCTAGGTACCACATAACCTTGCGCTGATGTATAGTAATGTGATAAATGATCCTCTCCTGTCTCACAGGAAACTGGATAAACAGGCCTGTCTGAAATCATGTTCCTCTTGTGTCAAAGAACAGACCTTCAAACTGCTCTTACATCACTGGTATTTAAAAAAATAATTTTTCTTATCTTTATATATCATCTAAGTATTTATTGTGTGTATGTATTTTTTAAAATAGGCATATGACAGCATGAAAGGCCTTTGAATGATTTCTAGTTCGTAATATCTCTCTTACTCTCTTTCCATTCATTTCCTTATATTGAAATAATCCCAAGGCAATTGCACAGCACTCACCGGCCTCACGATCTCATGTCCTTACAGGTTGATACCACTTAACCTATTTTTGTAGAGGAAGCAAAACTTTCACATTTCTAAATCCAAGCTACTTTAGATGAGACTTTTTACCCTTGGCCTTGCATTCTCAGCAGTTACTAAAACCCCAATGTTTCTTGTTGAAAGGGTTCATACTAGTTGCTATGGCTAAGTGAGCTCTCCATAAGACCTCAAAATTAAAGGAGTGGTTAGTCATACAATATATGATGTGTTTTGAGATCTTCATAAAGGTTTGCTTATATGCTGCTGTATCTAAGCCAGGATTGTAGATAAGTGCCCCAGATGTATGTATAGCATCTCTTACTCCTAGATGACTTCACATTAATGATGAGATTGGTATACTTTTTCCCTCTTGACATGTAGATGTTCATATGCTATGTGGCACTGGTGGGTTTAAAGACTTTATGAGGGAAATATAGCACTTAAATCTAATCATCTCTGATGAAAGAAAATTTAACTGCTTGAGTGATATTTAGAGATTAAAAAAGAAAATGGGAAAATTGATTGGGAAATGATTGATTGATTGATTGACTGATTGATTTTGAGACAGAGTCTCACTCTGTTGCCCGGGCTAGAGTGCCATGGCGTCAGCCTAGCTCACAGCAACCTCAAACTCCTGGGCTCAAGCGATCCTCCTGCCTCAGCCTCCCGAGTAGCTGGGACTACAGGCATGTGCCACCATGCCCGGCTAAT
>CAUYSK010090633.1:0-12658 GCA_963575035.1 Avahi laniger | reverse complement strand
ACCTATAATATATGTTTTGTTTTCTAATTTTTAATACTATAAGCATTTTCATGTTATTACCAATGTTCATAGCTATTTCTCATGGATGCATAGTATTCTGTCGATAGGTTATATTATTTTTTTCTTAACCATTTTCCTGTTCAGCATATATGTTGTTTCTCTGTTTTGCTGTTACAAAAAATAATTCTGCAGTAAATATCTTTGCACATTAATCTTTTTCCTAGTTTAGGGTTTTTTTTTTTTTAATGCTAAATCCCTCAAAGTGGATTTTTTGGATCTGAGGTATAAACATTTAAAACCTGAGTATATATTGTCAAGTTGTTTGTAACGGGGTTTGACCAACTTGCACCTCAGCAATCTAGAAGGGTACCTGTTTTACCACTGCCCTGCAAAATGCTTAAATTTTCTACTCTCTAAATACTCGATTTTTTCCTGTAAGAACACTGATGGTGTGTCTTAATGAAGAGACCTACAATTTAGATATTTTGGTGATACATACATATTAAGGACTGATAGTGGAAACTAAATTGATGACAAGCATCTGGCTTTTACTAATAAAAGCATGTTTACTTGGAAACAGAATCTCAGAAAAGATCTGAAAAGAAAATTTTATGTGATTTTAGAAACAGTTTCTGAATCTGTGGGACAGTATTTTGGCATGCATTTCCCTGTAATTCCTCTGCAGAATAAGAAAATATTCTTAATTTCTTAATTTTAAACAGAAAATCAATCCCAACAGAGAGGGAATAGTTTTCTCTCTGGAGAGATGAAATTCATGTATCCTTATAGAGAACATCTTCCCAGGGACATGTACAGATGCACATTTTCTGATATGCTTGTTATCTGTTGGCCAAATGAAGTGATTGTTTAGCAAAGCTCGCATGGGAGAAGAATGCTTTGCCCTCATGTAGACATGCACAGCTTTTGGTGTGCAGGGTTGGCTCAGAACATTAATTAAATTCTTCCTGCTAGTTTATACAGAACGTACTGTCAGTTTATAGAAAAGATGTTTATGTGTTTGTAGAGTTCTTTCAAAGAGCCTGAGATCTAATATTTTACAGCAAACAATTCATCTCTTACCAAGTCTGATTTCTGGAATCACTTTCTCATAACTCCCTGGGTTTCTGGTTAGTGATACTCGAAGAAAAGTTAGAAAAAATATAAGTGCTTGATAATGAATAACTGGTATGTTCTGTATTCTCAGCTTTTTGAAAAAATCAAACCACTAGTGATATGCTAAAAGCTAAATTTTGTAAAATGTTAAACATTCATGAAAGAAAGGATGAAAGAAAGCCTCGGTTTCCTGCCAGCCTTGCGGTCAGCAGCAGTACTCTGGCCTGATTACTTAAGCCGATGTTTTTCCTAAATCAGTCATGAATCAGTAATTATCAAGTTTTGCAATACTAGGCGATTCTCTTGAGAATAGCAAATGATTTGTAATGTTAAGTTGATAGCATTTTTAAAAAAGAAATAACTTGGCTCCCCTCGATGGGTTTCCCTGGGCACTGGGCAGAACCCCTGTTGATTTAACAGGGCTTTGTCTGTGGATGCTTCGTAGATTTATCTTTCTTACATGATCAAATAGCATGTATTTGCTTTCTTTCCCCACAAAAAATAAGAGTGCTGCTGGTGTGTGGTGCATTGGTTTCACTTCTATTCATTTGGCTTAACTACTTAAACCACAATTTAGTCCAAAAACAGAAAAAAAGGAGAAGTCATAGATGAAAATTCAGGAATCAAGATTTCTGCTTTATTTAGTTTCTTCCAGCATGTCTTGGGATGACCTGTTGATCACTGTTTTCTTCTCTTATAAGATGTTTTCCTTTGTGCCTGGAATTACAGATCTTAGAGTTGGAAGGGACCTGGTGGACATTTTCTAACTCAGTCCCCTGATTTTTGAAGCTTACAGGAGTTAAAAAATAGTCTCAGCTATAGAGCCTAGAACTGGTTGACTAGGGATCTAAACATGGGCTGTTTCTCTTACTCGAAGGTGCTTCAGTGGGCACACCCACATCAACACAGTGGCATTGTTTTAGATACAGGAAATCTGGGGCTCAGCGAGTTGCATCCTTTGCAATTTGTTTTGATGTGTCTGATACACTTGTTCCTTGGTTGTCCAGGGCCCTCAGGCTGTTGCTTCTCTTTTACAATCATCATTCCATGAGTACATATTTTATGCAGGAGGCCTGCATGACTTTGGTCTGTCTACCCCTCGCTTGTTTATCTTTCGAAGTACTTTTCTTGGGCAAATCTTTGACAACACCTTTGCTCGGAGTTTCCCAAGGATCTTAATGTCCTAACATCCATGAGGACCCCTCAGGGTGGGGATCAGGAGAGGTGGCATCATATGAGCCTTTTAAAATCCTCTAGAATCCCACACATCTCTTTCTTAAAGGGGCTACATTTTTAGTTCTTTAGTTAGGTCTTCATCTTAGGGCACCCCTTGTCTAATAACTATGATCTTTTTTGAGTTCCAGTAAGTTTTGGCATTCTGAGGCTCTCCCCAGATACTCTGACTAGCACACTGGGAGTTTCATCAAACTCTTTGTAGAAGTTACATCTTGCCATTCTGTTTTCTCACCACCATTCAGACTGGTCTCTGGTACCTTGAATGAGCCTAACCCCCTGGCTAATCTTCACCATTGTGACAACCTTGCAGTGTGGGTTCCCACATCCATCTCTTGTGCTATCAAGGGAGAGCTGCAAAAGTCCACATGATCACAGGATTGGAAGGGAGCCTACTGGTCATCGAATGCTTGCATCACCCCTACAAAATCACTGCCAAGTAATTATCTAGCCTGACGGGAAACTTATCACCTCCCAAGGCGGCTCATTTTAATTCAGACAGCTCTGACTGGTGGGAAATTCTTTCTCACACCTATTCCATGTTGATGTGTTTCCCACATTGAGTAAAACAGAATTCCTGTTAATTAGACCCCCCAGAGTCTTTCTGGAGTTGACTTAACCTATGACTTTTGGGAGGAAAACTTATTTACATTTATAGAATTTGTTGGATACTGCCTTGTGAAATGCAGAATGCAGCCTTACATCATCAGTAGACCTGTAGTGGGCATTTAATGTAAAACACTTGCTGAACTAAACTGAATGATTCTCTGAAGAAAGCAGTGATGGCTAGGGGTATAGAGTAGTATGGTACTTATAGCATGTGTCATTCTTTTGACAGCTACTGCCTTGGGCTCTCAGTTATTTTATATGCATGAATCTTGCCTACACAGCTAGTTGTTAAGCTCCTCAGGGTGGGGACCTGTCGTGTATGTGCAGTCCCCAACAAGCCTTACTCATGACCTTGCATTCTCAGGATCAGCTAGTACTTTGCAAGAAAGTGAAAGTGCAAGAATTGTCCCTCCTGGCACTGAACTGCTTGTCTTCTTTGCCCCAGAGGAATGCATGGTGGTAGTGGCAGCGGGGGTGTGTGTGTTGGCATGAGCCCAGGGCCAACTCCAGCTTATTGAGAGTCTTAGAACTAATCTCTCAACAGAAACAAGTATTCCCAGGCTGGTCTACAAAAGCCAGGCTCCACTAGGGGTTAAATTGACAGTTGGGTGTTGGTCTGGCAATGTGACAAGCACATACCAGAAACACCCTTCTCCACTCATCTGCCTGGTGCGTGCTTCCTCATTCTTCAGGCCTTCACAGGAATGTCTGTTTTTGGAACCTTCCCGATCCACCCAGGCAGAGGGCTCACCTCTTCTCACTTATCCTCACTGTACTGTGGACAGTCTTCTATTTCAAAACACATGCTGCATTGCACATGTCTCATTTGCTTCTAGCACTATCTCCTCTGTTCTTCTGTGAACCTCTGGAGGAAAGAGACTAAGTCTTGTTTCTCTGTGTTTGCTCTGTGCCAAGAACAGTACAAAGTAGGGACATGGTCAATCAATATTTTTGAAAGAATGACTATTGAAATAGATGGGTTGTTTGTGTAGAGAAATGCATTCCCTGGTGGTAGAGGATCTATTTACAAACAAACTTTTGGACTATAACATTTTTTGAAGTTGGAGATTACTTACAGTCTTTTGTATGCTCTCAGGGCTCTGCCCATGGTAGGCATGACTAAACAGCATCCTTGCAGCTAACCACAGTGAGCGTCCTGTGGTCTGGATAAGCCATGAGATGGAACAGGAACAAAGTGCGGCAGGCCCTGAGGATACAGATCTGCTGTAGTTGTCCTGAGAGACCACAGAATGGCAAGTAGAACTTGGTATCCTCTGAGTATGGCAACCAAGTACAGACCAGGCAAGCAGGTGGCTTGACTCTGTAAACAAAGTCTAATGGAATATGTGGGAGGTCCTAATGGTGGTTGAATGAAGCAGTAGGAGTCAAGGGAGATATCTTGCACTGTTGATCTGCACAAGTGTAGATGCTGCTGATTGGTCAGCAGCTGACAGGTGAGCGTGTGAAGGATGTACTGACAAGGACCCGGTAGAACTCTAAACTTAGGAGGACACTGCCATAAAGTTTTTTTGTTATTCATTCATTCATTCAACAAATATTTATTGAATACTTACTGTGAAAATGCTTCCAAGAGGACGTAAATTTTTGATCTGATGTTCAATAGGAAAAGGAAGAGGCCCAGTTACCAGCTTTGGGCCACATGATCAGGGCTGGACTGACTGACCACTATGATATGACATGAATTCCTCATGGTGCGAGTAGAGGGCCCTTAAATATCTTTTGTTTCCAGTCGGGAGACAGGATGGGGCAGAGCTTCCAGGGTCAAATAAACCCAGCAGTAGTAAGAAGAAGGTGAGTGGGTTGAGGTACTAAGAAGAACCTGACAAACATCTCTTGACTGACAGAACTGCATCCAGCCTAGGACTATCCATTAAACTGTTAAATAGTTCATTGGCCATACTAAATGGTGGCACTACATGGCAGAGTACAGGAAACACTGATTTTAATATCATCTTCCACTTGAAAAATACTCTATATTTACCAAAACGCTTTCACATTTCACTGGATTCCAAACATCTTTGATATAGGTAGGAGTGATGTTATACCCATTTTTTGGATGAGGACATTAAGGCACTAACAATTTACATGGATGGTTTAACTCCTGGCTAGCTAGTGGCAGAGGCAGAGGCAGAACTAGAACTACACTTGTCGTTATTGCTAGGTCACTGAACTTTCCCTGATAACCACTGCTTTGCTTGTGTGTTGCTGTGATAACTCTTGGAGGACCACCTTCACTGAGAATTCAGGTCTGATTGACTTCTGGGAAACAGAACCAAGCTGGGTCTGAGCATTCAAGAGGACACTCTCAGCAATAAACATGAACCCAAGCATTATTTCAAGACATTTGCTTTAAGAAACATGCTTCAATTCCGAGTTTGTTATTATTTATTTTATGGAGGTCTCCTTAAATGTACTAAAGTAAGTAAATAATACCAGAGATTTAAAAGTATCAATTTCTAGTAAAAATGCTCCAATTTTTGTGGATTACCATGGGATTATCATGTTGTGTATTATTGAATTCCTTCGATATGTCAGGCACCATTCTAAGCTTTGAGAATATGGCAATAAACAAAAATTATTTTTGTCATAGGGCTTTTGTTCTAGTTGGGGAAGGGGTGTTTGCAGAGGAGACAAATGAAAACCAAGCAAAATATGAAGTATGTTGGATGTTGACAAATGCCATAGAGAAAAAAATGCAACAGGGAACAGAGACAGGATATGTGAGGATGGGGAGGGGTTGTGATTTTAAATAGGATAGTTAGAGCAAGGACCCACAAAAAATGTGCAGAAAATACAACTCTCTATGTATCTTCAAAAACTACAAAAATTATTATTAAATACTAAACATCAAAACTACCTATCAATAATTATTCGTGAGGATACAACACACTCACATACACATATGTACCTGTAAAATCCAGTATTTACTTTTAAAATTAACTCCCAACTCTTCGTGCATCTAAAAGATGAAATAAATTTGAATTTATGTTTTTGTAGCACTATAAGAGTATGGAATTTAGTTATTCTAATCTCTTCTTTTTTGTTTGCAGACCTCCCACCATTTAGCTCAGTGATAAAATTCCACAATAAATTTTGACTTGAAAGATTTTAGGATATCACGAAAATGGGAATGACAAATGAAGGCTATGAGATGAGGCAAATATTTGGCAAATCCTGTGAAGCACTTAGAACAAGCTTTATTAAGTGTGTTGGAATCAGATGATCATTACTGTTTTTATTTTTATCTGGGGTCAAATGTAATTAAAACCTTTTCTGTGGGTTTCCAAATTAGCCTAACAATTTATTGGGTTCCAAAGGTCTTTGTAGATGGTAATCTTGGCACAGAGTTCTGAAACAAAGGGTCCTCTAGATCTGGAAAGAAGTTAGAAAATAATTTCTTTGAAAACAAAACAAAAACGTCCCAAGAAACACCATGACTGGATGTTTTGTGACACACTGGGAATTCAGTTAAAAGGTGCTATTAGGGATTCCATGGTGATCTGAGCCCCCAAAATACTCTCAGTTCCTCAGGGTTTAGGACTGCAAAGACCTAAGAGGGAATGTTGCAGCTGCCCTCTTGTGGACAAATTCAAGGTTGTGCCTCTGTCTCAATATTCCCGGGAAACAATGATCTATTTTTTTCCTGGAGCTATTTATGAAATAATTTAAGAGCAATAAAACATTTCTAGTTTTCAGATGGACTCAGAATACCTTCCCTTTCCAAAGTAAGACCCTGAAAATCAGTCAAAACATATTTTTTAGTTGAGCAAAACCCCTGCCTATTGGTAGATTATATTCAAATTGTGACCCCTTCTACCGCATCCCATGTGAGATTTCTGGGGGTGCTTTTAAAGGAAATCCTCAAGTCTACAAATAAATTTTTTTGGGGGGAAATGGTGGGGGTTAACAACAGAAAGATACGTAAGAAATAATAACAGGAAGAGCTTTGGCACCTCTCAGCTGGATGGTCAAGGCTAAATCACTTAACCTGAGAGCTTAGACTTTATTTTCCTCCTATGTAAGATGAGACTGTTCAAAGGCAACTTTTAATATCCCTTTTAGCTCTAAAACTCTATAAATATGTGAGCTGATGGACAGAAAAAACTGCTTTTTGGTCTTTGAGATTTCTTTTCTTTCTGGCATATGTGGCTTTATGACTAGTGAACTAAAGGGCCATTAGGGGAATTGTGTGATGAAACCTTTGAAAATTTGGAGGGCTACAGGGAGGTGCATAGAGCTGCCCCATGGGTCTTGTGAGAATTTTTCAGTTTATTTGTACAAGCACTGAATTTATGAAGTATCTGCTGTGTGCTGTGCATTATTCTAGGCACTAGTAATACAATATTGATGGGAGAAAAAGGAGAATCCTTGTCTTCAAGGTGTTTATAGTTTGAAAAAATTTAAATTCTATCATCTCTAGGTGGCCTTACACAGTTTACTTATATGTTCATATGGTTCTGAAAATATTAAAGGGAATTTACCTTAACTTTAAATGTCTCCAAAGATCTTTGAGGTGGGATGGTATTGAAGCTTAGCAAAACTCCCAGTGAACTTTGGCAAGAACTGAGTCTGGACTCAAAACTCTGATTGTAGGGGAAGTGTGTTCTTCGGTGAAACTTGCAGTGGAAGAGGTCTCTGACTGTCTTAGTCATTCTGAAAACTGCTCTTCCATGGGCCATTATTTTTATTTTTATTTTTTAACACAAAAGGAAATCCTAGTAGGTCCTGTATCTTTTTGGAGAATGACTTTTCTGTGTTCTGTGTTTCCATTCATACCATGCCATGGAATGATCAATTGAAAAATCAAGACTGTCTTTTAAATGATGTGTAATTCGATTTAAAATTTTTATCAGGTTGAGATTTTCTTTGGTTTGTTTTTTCCTCAAGTCCTTGTGCATGCTCTGATGTCTAAAGTAGAGAAACAATCAAATTTGACAACATTCATTATTTTGGATATGAGAAAGCTTCAGCTATACATTATTAAAATGAAAGTTGACTTATGTTACTAGTTATGTAAATACACACATATGTGCTATTATCAGGTTATAGGAGCTTGATAAAAATGATTATTCCAGATTACAAGTAGTTCTGGGAGGAACTCTTGATGACACAGATTTTTGTCCCTGTTGCCTTGGTATTTTCGGAATATCTCACACATCATCTACTGTATGTGGCTTGTCGTAAGTTAGAGTTTGGTTAGACAGAACATTTGAACTCCATTCAACTTGGCAATGCGAAGAGCCTGGAGTCCAGTGATTTGTCTTTAGGGCGGTGTTTGGGGAATAACAAAATATTTCAGAATCATTAAGGGTATTCCAAGAGGGAATTTGGGAGTGGTTGAGATGCTTTGTGTACTTCTACGGCAGGATGGGAGAGATTAGAGGAGGAAAATGATTTTAAAGTTTCACTGAGAGATTTGTGAATATAGTCGGCATTACTGTAGGTTCATAAAATAAAATAATCATAAGTTAGTAGAAAGATGAAGGCTTTTTCTGTTCTCAGTTTAATAAAACTAAGAAGGTACAACAAATAACAATTCACATGTGACAAACGTAGGGTCATTAATGGGTGACATTAGAGCTTTCTCTTGGCCAAAGATGTATCTGTTAGGAAGGCTTTTAAATACAGGGTGTGTGATATCATTTTGGTACAAATGGTGACATCATAGATTATTTCTTTAAACATGATTTCCACGTAGAGAGCCTCTGAGAGAGGCAGTGCGAAATCAGAAAGAACAAACACCAGGGTTCGGAATGCGCTGGGTCAGTCATTTGCTGGTTGTGTGGTCTTGGCTAAGTTCTTTAGCTTCAGTTTCTTTAACTTATAAATCAAGGTGATTCCTCTTCTCTCACAGGCTTTTCCAGGAAAAGCTCTATATTTTCCTCTTGCTACATCTTTCAGGTTTCTAGGAGAGATTTGCTACATACCTGACTATTCTCCAAGATCATGTCAATCAGCAGGCCCGAAGAGCTGAAAGAAGAAAAAAAATTGTTTAGATATTTTTGTTTCGGTTAAGTAGCAGATGACAATTTAAACTCCCTCTTCTAGCTATGCCGAACAAAGGATGCTTTTGATTTTGAAGGCAAATGAGTCTTTGTCCCATGGCCTATAAGGACACCTGGATTTTAGGTTTTTTGTTTAGGTGTGGGGATGTGGAGAGAAACAGTACATACGGCTCTAAGACTCATGCAAGCATTTTCTACGTAGTTGTGGTTCAAACCCGGTTGTTAACTGCTTTTCACGCAGACCTCTTTCCTACATTCATTTGTTCTTTCATGTTATTCAAATATTTAGACCATGGGGTGCACTTTATCAAACATAGTTCTTGCATCTTATGGCTAAGACCGTGTTTAGAGCATTGCCTAATTTTGGATCACAAGCTCAAATGTGCGTGCAGGTTAGAAGTGAAACAGGCCCTTCTGAATTCAACTGTGAGCACAGAGACTGTGGTGAACTGGAGACCTCAGTGCAGACAGTAGCCATCAGGCAACAGCTTGCTGCCATACCAGCACATGGGCTGCACGGTGCCAGATCTTCCTACTTTTTTAGGAGCAGTCAAAAATATAGGCTTTAATGTGACCTCTCTACTGATTTTTAAAGCACTGTGCAAATCAAACAAAGCCCATTGTCCCTGGATTCCAGATGCATTTAGCACCTGTCCCACTATCGGCTTCCTAATAGCATGACAACTAAGGGCTAGATAACCTGGGATCAGATCACGGTCCCGTCACATACTAGCTATGTGACCCTGGCGAGTTACTTGGCATCTCATCTATGAAGTGGAGATGGTAATAGCACTTATTTCATAGGGTTTCAGGGAAGAATTAAATGAGTTAGAATATATAAAGTGCTTAGAATAGTGCCTGGGATTTAGTAGGTGCTCCTGAAATGTTTAATCATATTAGAGTCTCTTTCATGTCCTCTCACTAAGAGACCGCACCCTTCTTCCTGTGATGTCTGGGAAGAGAGAAAGAAGGAGAAGGAAAATTTATTACTGAGTACTTCCTGTGTGCCAGGAATTATGCCAGGTGCTTCGTATGATATTTCCTCATTTAATCCTCATGCAGACTCTTGAGGTAGCTTTCATTCACATTTTATAGTAGAGAGAACTGAGAACTCAATGAGATTTGGTAACTTGTCCAAGGTAGAGTTGGGATTTGGACTTCAGTATTACAGATCTGATTCCATACCTGTCATTTTACTAGCAAGTTTATCATCCTTGACCCAAGGAGATTTGTTGTGAATTTGGAGATTTGTTGTGATCTCTTTCATAAAGGAATTTGTGGGACGTTGCTTTCTAAATAAATCTATGTGGGTCCATATTAACTAGGCCGGGCTTTGCTACTCATAAACCTACTGTCCCTGCCAGGCAGGCGTCTGCTCCTTAAATGCAGGGATTGGGTCCTTCTCTATCTGAAGCTCCCAGCATATTCAGTAAACTCAAAGGTTTACAAAGGTATGAAAGAGGGACTCAAAATCAAAGGCTTTCACAATTTTGGAGCGTTTGGACACGACATGCAATGATAGGTCTGGTTAGGCCAGGTATTAGCCTTTAATTACTGCACTAAAAGCCTCTAAAATGGTACAAAACTTTGGCCTCCATTCCTAACGGTGTGGAGATCAATGAATAGAATCAGAGCGCATGGGAGGTGTGGAGCTGTGTGGGAAGGGAAGGAAGGAGGGAGCGAGAAAAGGAGGACAGTGGGAAATGTGTTTGTAGAGATAAGAGAGCAGAGCTGCGAAAGGCAGAAGCCACTGAGCAAACTTCCTGTCCGCTGCACAAAATGATTTTCAGATTACACGAACTTCCCAGATCAGGGCAGAATCACGAAGCACACGCAATAGTTTTTTTGAAAAGCTCTTTTCACCTCAGCGGGCTCTGCTGAAGACAGCTTTTGTTTTTGTTAGGTGGAATAAAAGAGTATGAGAAGTTTCTTAAAACAATATCTGTTGTTATAAATCACACAAAGTCTTTCCCAATTAAGGACTTAAGTCACATCCATCTACAGCTCGGAAGCAAAAAAATATGAAAGTCTTTCTGCTGGCTGGTGAAATGTGTCTAAAGGAGTTTAATTCCTCTTCCATCTGAGAAGTTTGTGCACACAACTTGCTGGTCCTTGCCTCACTGACTCACACGTGTTAGGTGTCAGTGAAGTTACCAGAATCAAGAACTAAATGATTAATAGGTCTGCTGTTAAGAATCAAGTGGAAATCAAACAGTCAGAAAAGAATGACAGTTCCCACTCTGTCCTTTATCACTCTGCTCTCTGTCTCTCGTTAGACTGAGGGACTGTCACGGCTGCCGAGTCACCACCTTGCTGTCTCTCCAGATGGAGTGCCCAGGCTATGAAGGGTGCGCGGCCCCACGCCACGAGTCAGGTGGGCTCACAGACCTTTGAAACGACCCCAGGTGCAGAGCAACACAAAGCCCATCCATGCAGAGCCAAGGGTCAGCGTCTGAATGAGCATTCAGCAAGTGTCTTCAATGGGAATGTGGTATATGTATACCATGGGGAACTACTCTGCCACAAAAAACAGTAGGGAACTAACACCCTTGTATTATTCTGGATGGAGCTGGAGCCCATTCTACTAAGTGAAGTATCGCAAGAATGGAAAAACAAGCACCACATGTGCTCACCATCAAATTGGTTTTAACTGATCAACATTTATGTGCACATATGGTAGTAATATTCAGGTGTACGGTAGGTGGTGGGGGGAGGAGAGGATGGGTATATTCACACCTAATGGGTGCAGTGCACACTGTCTGGGGGATGGGCATGTTTGTAGTTCTGACTCAGGTGGGGCAAAGGCAATATATGTACTCCTGTAATACTCTAAAAAAAAATCTAGAGTCTTATACTTACTGGCTGAAGGAGCTCTGGCAAGTTACTGAACCTCTCTGATTCTCAGGTTCCTTATCTGTGAAATGGGAATAATCTTAAAAGCTACCTCACATGTGTGTGATGATGAAATGAGTTTTACCACATGTGAAAGTCTTAGTGTAATGACTGGCACATGTTCGTTAATCTTGTTACCATTAATGTTTTAGAGGCGTATGATCATGAGAGCAGGTGACCTTATTTGCATTGGAACTAAACTTTTTCAAAGTGCTTTTACTTTATGAATGATTTTAAAAGTCCCTTGGGATGACATCAGACACCTTCGTTTACCACTCTCCAAAAATTAGAAATAGATATCTCTATTTCTATTAGAGGCAGACTTTTATCCCATTATGTAAATTAGCCAGATTTCTTAAAGGGATATAACATGGTATTGTTTCTTGGAGGGACAAAAACAATGTCATTATACAGCAACTATATGTAGATAAAGCAGTGATCAATTAGATGAATTAAATGTGATTTTAAGAAATAAGTTGCTGGGCGTGGTGGCTCACACCTGTAATCCTAGCACTCTGGGAGGCCGAGGCGGGCTGATTGTTTGAGCTCAGGAGTTCCAGACCAGCCTGGGCAAGAGCGAGACCCCGTCTCTACTAAAAAAAAAAATAGAAATTACTTGGAGAACTAAAAATATATAGAAAAAAATTAGCCGGGCATGGTGACGCATGTCTGTAGTCCCAGCTACTTGGGAGGCTGAGGCAGATGGATCCCTTGAGCCCAGGTGTTTGAGGTTGCTGTGAGCTAGGCTGACGCCACGGCACTCACTCTAGCCCAGGCAACAAAAG
>CAUYSK010090630.1:0-32271 GCA_963575035.1 Avahi laniger | reverse complement strand
AAAAAAAAAAAAAAGGGCGATGGAGAATATCAAATTGCTTTGGTATTTAGATTCCAGGACATACGTTTTTAAAAGTGAGGTAACAGTTAGGCATGGGCAGCGCGAGGTGAGGGTCGCAGACACCAAATTTCCCATTTTCATCTTGTAGACAGTTCTATTGCAAAGATGATCAATGTACTTAAAATCTGAGGAACTTTCTGTAAGAAATGTGGCAGGCATCAGTCGCACAAAGAGACCCAGTATGAGAAGGGTAGCGATTCCCTGTGTGCCCAGAAGAGGTGCTGTGATTAGAAGCAGAGTGGCCATGGTGGGCAAAGGCAATTTTCTGGAAGAAGGCTAAAACCACAAAGAAGATTGTGCTAAGGCCGGACTGGTGTTAGCCTAACTTCAGATCCAAGAGGATGCTGGGCATTAAGAGAGGCAAGCATTTTGAACTGGGAAGAGATAAGAAGAAAAAGGGCCAAGTGCTCTAGTTCTAAACTTTGGAAATTTTTTTGTTTTTTTAATTTCGAGGGGAAAGTGTAGAAGCTCTAGAAAAATTACCTATAGGAAAATAAATACAGTGATATTCTTACTCCAAAAAGAAAAAGTGAGGTAACAGTTTTATTTAAATGACAATATTTACAGTACACTAGAAATGACATCCTTTGCAACTATTTAGTCTTAAAATGACAAGTTTGACTGTCGGCATAGTTTTATAAACTTCTTTAGGGAGTATCAGAGTCTTGGTGGGGTCAATGCTTTGTGCCAGCACCACTTCTGCCGGGAGCCCCCCAAGGCTGGACTTTGCTCTCCCCTCCACCACCCTCCATGCTGCTTCTCCAGTGGCCTTCTTGGCCAAGCCCTCAAGTCCCCCACTTCTTTTCAGATATGGAATCCAATTCAGCCAGTGCTATTGGACAAATCCCTTGGCCCCTCTGAGCTCCCCGCTTCTTCTTTCAACTGTAAACTGAGAGGGTAGAACTAGACCATCTCTAACATTCTGTGATTCTCCAAAAGCCAAACCCTAGTCACACTCCATTTAGAGACACTTAGGAACAGCACACAGGGGGTAATGGTTTTCAGGGCATTGCCTCAGAGCTGAGTGTCATGCTTCTATCCTGTCCCTTAGTCTTGGAGACATTTCAAAAGATGCCTCAGCCAGGGAGCCTGCTCTGACTAATGTGAAACCCAGGGAAATCTAACTGCCAGCCCTCGTCTTGCCTCCAGCCCTAACAACCTTTTGATCATGAGACCTGACACCCTGTAAGTACCTGGGAAGCACCTGCTGAATGAATGCATGATGTGACATGTTTATGTGCGTTATATGCACGCGCTACATCACACTGCGGTTATATGAGTTAAAATCGCCTATTTATTCACCCACGTGGCCTCTTTTAAAAATGATGAGATTTTATGTTACAAACAACAGCAACAACACAACAACAAAATCCAAAATGTTTTGTTTTTGTTTTTGTTTTAATTCTTCTGAATGAGGAAGAGCAAGATGTTTTAAAAGACCAACACTGCCAAGTGTTATGAGATTGTAGAGCAACTGGAACTCTCATACGTTGCTGGTGGGATCATAAAATGGTACATTCTGAAGTGATGGGCCTTGTAATAAAAATCAATAAATGAATAGATAAAAATAAAATGGTGCAACTACTAACAGCCGCTTAACATACATATTGACCTTGTGACCCAGCAATTCCACACCTGGGTATTTACCCAAGAGAAATGAAAACATGTTTACACTAAGATTTGTACAAGAATGTTTATAGCAGCTTTATTCATAATAGCCCCAACTAGAAGCAACTCAAATGTCTATCAAGAGAATAAATGAATTGAGGCACATCCATACAGTGGAATACTACTCAGCAATGAAAGAAGAGAGAACAAACCACGCTTACACATGGCAGCATGAAAGAATCTCAAAAACATGCTGAGCAAAAAGAAACCAGACACAAGAGAGTACATAGAATACGATTCTATTTATTTGAAATTCTGAAATAGGCAAAAGTCAAGCTATAATGATAGAAAGCTGACTAGTGGTTGCTTGGGACCTGGTATAGGGGCTGGGGAATTGACTAGAAAGGAGCAAGAAGGAACTTTTTAGGGGAGGTGGAAATATTTTATATCTTGATTGTGGTGGTGGTGATTTTGTAGATGGATACACATGTCAAAATTCATTGAGATGTACACTTAAAATGGTTGCATCTTATGTATGTAAATGTTATCTCAATACATTGATTATGAAACAAAATTAAAAAAAAAATCTCTGACAAAATGCCAGACTGTTAATCAGTTTATATAAGGCAAAAGATAACAAAACAAAAGCTAACCTGCTTTGTGGCCCATAATTCTGATGTGGAGTACTGGAAAGAGGGTGGTGTTGGAACGACAGACCTGGGCTTGGATCCCGGCTCTCACTGAGCTGTGGGGCCTTGGGCAAGTCACTGAACCTTTATGAGACTCAGTTTCCCTGTCTGTAAAATAAAGATAATAACAATACCAGTATAAAAGAATGATGACTTGAATAAAAGGCAATTTCTTTTTGCGTGCCCTATCTGGGTCACAGAAGACAGAATTTTGAACCTTCCTTTACCTGACAAATTTGTATTGTTCATTCTCAGGCAAAGCCTTGACTTCATCTGAGAAAATTTGTCCTGACCCAAGGGAAGATCCTTATAATAATTCTGCACTCTTACAGAGCACTGTGTATGTACAGGCACTATTCTAAGCTATCTCTGTAAATCGCTTAATCCCCACAACATTCTATGAGGTAGGTACTATTTTAATTCCATTTTACAGAAAAAGGAAACAGGCCTGGAGAAGACAACAGCTAGTAAATGACACAATCTGGATATGAATCCAGACCCTTTGGCCCAGAGCCCATGTTCTTCGCTGTCAAGCTAGCATGTCTCTTGTTCACAAAGTTGTAATTTGGGATAAAGAAGGGAAAAGGATTTAGAAACACTAGCTTTATACAAACTTAAATATGAACAAAACCCAGTACGTTTCATATCAGTACTTTTACAAACAATAGTGAAACCTGTTTTCATGTTGGTTTGGAACATCGTGCTCTGTTTCTAGTCTCAATTGTTACGGTCTTTCTGGAGAGCAGGCTGGAACTGTTAACCGGAGCAAAACGGAATCTAGTTAGGGTGACCAACCATCCTGCGTTTAGCACTGAGAGTTCTGTATCCTGAAACAGCCCTTAGTCCTGGTCACCCTAAGCCTCACTGTCCCCCATAGAAATATCCTTCTTTGCTTGGTTCGCACTCACTCCAAACCCAACCAAACTGAGGGAGTTCACCAGGTACATACCAGCTGGTATGCTGAAACATTTCTGTACTGGTTGGTATATCTGCTTCCCTGAGTGTGCTTCTTCCCTGTCACTCCTCCCCAGATCCAGCTACTAAAGGGTTGATGTCAGGCACAGCAGAGGTCTTCAAGAATGCTGCTCTATCACAAGAACTGACATCTTTGCTGAGGCCATACCAGTTGTTAAATAATTTAAATATCATCCCTGATCACAACTATGTAAAATATGAATTTATATAAGCCATGCCAAGAAGAGAATTTGGAGTGATAGGATTAATTAAATACTTTTCTATTGGATCCTCTTTTTGTAAAGTTGCTGATGTTCATCATGATCATGGATGATTGTCGTCATGAAAGGAGATCACCTGCTCTAGACTTAACCCTGAGACTTGACTGCATCTCGGTGGTGGCCGGCTTCAGCTTCGTTCGAGAAGAGGCTTTGAGCTAGTGGAATCAGTCTTCGGGGAGGATTTGGCTTGGCCCTGTGGACAAGTGCCTGTGGCATCAGGGAAGATGGATCTGCCCACCAGTCTTCTTATCACTTGGCAAGCCATGCCTCACCATGTGTTTATTAATTCATTCATTCATTCCACAAATAGTTAATAATAGACTCCTACTAAGTGGGCTACCACTGGGGCAGTAAGAGCTGAAAGTCGTATGTATAAGACCTTCCTGTTACGTGTTTATTGTAGAAAAAGGAGAAAATGCTGGTAAGCAACATTATGTTAACAGCTAACACGTGCTTTAGTGTTCATTGCATGTCAGGCAAAACAAGCTTCCCACCTGGTGGGAATGACTCTCCACATTTTGGCACACATCCTTCAGATAGGTCCCTCTAACTGCACACTTTCTTTACATTCTTGGGCTCAAACTGTTTATATAATTCTGTATCATTTAAAATTATCATTTAACACTTCCCATGTAATTGATTCTCTAAAGAATCATTTCCAGTAGCTGTTCATTCACCCATCCCGGGGGTATGTGTACAGGGATTCACTGTAGGTTTTTGAGAGTGACACTGTAGGTGGGAGAGTGACAAAATAAATTTGTCGATTTAGGCAGCTTGGGTGCACTAGAAATGAACAAAACATAGAGAGGGAGGCAGGTAGGAGGTGCTTATTGTGACAAAGGACACCAAAAGGAAGAGAGGGAATCAGGATCACGGAGGAAGGAAAGGAAGGAGTCCAAGTGCATCGTGAGATCTGCAGGCTTTACAGGGTCCAACTGCTTCCGACTCATTAAATTGAGACAGTTATGCTACCGATTGTCAGAAATAAGGAAGTTAGGAGGGGAGCTCAATTAATTAAAGGAGAGGGGAGTCCTTTTAGATGAATGTTTTGGGTGGCAACTCTTGCAGGTATTTCAGAAATACTAGGCAGGGCTTGAGTGCAAGCTCTGAGCAGAAAGAGCAGTAGGATCAGCTGTAAGGAGGGTGGAGAGAAAGGAAGGGGGAAGTGGAGGCTAAGGCTGGGTGTCGGGACGGGGAGGGCAGGGCAGGAGCCCAGGAGCCAACCTGAGCTCGAGCGCTGCCTGGAGAGTGTGGTGACCAGGGATGCGGGACCTGGAGGGTTGGCCAGCAGTACCATGGGTCCAACTCAGCACAGACTGCTAAATTCACTACAGCCTCCTTCCTAGGACACAAGCACACTGAACGGAGAAAGACTTCTGGTGACCTAATTAAGTGTAAAGCTCGAAAATGTGCAGTCTAATTATTACATTATTATTATATTATTATCAGTATGCTGGTAAACAAGTGTTAAATATTAAATTCTTTTTCTTGCATCTTCTCTTTATTTCAAAGCTTTCTTACCTGCCCGTCTTTTAAGCAGCAGGCCTGATTTTGGGGTCTGGGAGTAGAGTATGCAGAGGAAATAGAAAAAGACCGTGGGAAGTGCACTTCACTCACAAAGAACCTCTATCTGCATGGAGTTTTTGAACAAACTCTTCCTCATCACTGGTGTGCTTTTGTTAATCCCTTATTTGGCAGCAGAAAAACCATGGTGGTGGGGTAGAGGGTTGGTTTCTTTTGGTTTATTTTTGATGACTTGAGGTTTGCTGCAGGCATCCCAATGTTTTCAGTAAACTTAAATAAGATACAGGATTATCAAAAATGCCTACTGAGAACTTGACCACACCTGAGGGTGGACCTGTGGTTGGCTTGTTCATTCTGGGATTGACTGCTACCTACTAGTTTCTTTGATCTTGGGGCAGGTCCCCTAATTCTGGGACCTGCCCTCTGGGCCTCAGTATACTCACTGATAAAATGGAAATAAACACACATACACACACACTGCCACACCTCCTCAGACACATTCCTCCCCACCTCCTGCAGCAATCTCACCTGGGTTCTTATGAAACAGGGCAAACTATAGCAATTTTTATAAGTCTAGAGCCCCATACAACTGTGTTGGACATTTTGGAAGCAAGATGTTGCTACTTTTTTACTACCATGATTCAATGTCAGGTTTAGTTTTTTTTTTTTGTTCGTTTGTTTGTTTGGTAAACTGTTTCTTTTAGATCAGTTTAAATTTACAGAAAAATTGAGAAGAATGTTTTCATATACCTCACACCCAGGTTCCTCCGTTACGTACATCTTACGTTAGTATGACACATTTGTCAAAATTAATGAACCAGTATTGCTACATTATTATTAATTAAAGTTCCTATTCTATTCAGATTTCCTTAGTTTTTACCTAATGCTTTTTCTGGTCCAGGGTCCCATTCAGCATACATTACATTCTCATCATATCATAGGAAGGTGCATAATATCAACTTGACTTATCACTGTTGATCTTAATCTTGATCACCTGACTGAAGGAGCAGTGTTTGTCAGGACTCTCTGTTGTAAAGATACTTTTTTCCCACCCTTTTCATACTGTACTCTTTGGAAAGAAGTGACTATGAACCGCCCATACTGAAGGCATAAGGCATAGTATCTACAAACAGTATCTGGAATTCTTCTATATGGGAGATTGGTCTATTATCCCCCATTTACTCATGTATTCAATCATTTGTTTATATAGTATCAGTACAGACTTATGGATATTTATTCTTTGGGTTATAATCCAATACAACTTTATCTTGTTGCTCATTGGAAACTCTGTTGGCCCCTGTGTCCATTTGAAGTACCCCCCACCTTCCTGTTTTTTGTTTGTTCATTCACTTAGCGCTTCCTTAATTTCTACACCACAAAATACTCCAGGCTTATCTTGGATATTTCTTATCTTGTCCTAGGAGCTACCATTTCTCCATGGAGAACGTCAGGCCAGGTTTTAATCCTATCAAATGTGTGTCTAGCTGGAAGTCGGGGCAGAAGATCTGGCAGGTGGGCAGGAATAAGGCCCAACCCACTCTTAGGAGGGGACTTTCCCAGCAGTTGCAGCCAGAATTGCAAGTCATTAGCTGAGAAATAGGTGACTCAACTGCTCCCCAGGTTGTCTCCTCCCTCCCCCTCTTGCTGACAAGACTGTCCCTAAACCAGCTCAGACAGAGGGACCTAGGTCAGGAAGTGTCCGCACCCATGAAGCCTGAAAAGAATGGTCTGTCTCAGGCCAAGTCAGGGTTTTGGCTCATGCCCACCAGACATCTCCCCCATTTGTGTATTTATACCTTTCCTACCTGCAGAAAGGATTAAACGGGATTATCCTCAAATTTACAGCTACAATAAAACTATTATTATTATTTTTTTGAGTCAAGGTCTCACTCTGTCACCGCAGCTAGAGTGCAGTGGTGTCATCATAGCTCACAGCAACCTCAAACTCCTGGGCTCAAGTGATCCTTCTGCCTCAGCCTTCCAAGTAGCTGGGACTACAGGCATGTACTACCACACCCCACGAATTTTTATATTTTTTGTAGAGATGGGGGGGGTCTCAGTCTTGTTCAGGCTGGTCTTGAACTCCTGAACTCAAGCAATCCTCCCGTCTTGGCCTCCCAAAGTGCTAGGATTACAGGCGTGAGCCACTGCACCCAGCCTAAAACTATGATTAAAACCCAGGTAAAAGGACAAGAGCACTGTAAAAAAATGAGCCTATGTTTGTGTGTGTGCATGTGTGTGTGTGTGTGTGTGTGTGTGTGTGTGTGTGTGTTTAGTAATTTTGTCCCAGACACCTGGACTGAGGCAGCTTCCCTAGGATCCCTGAATCTCTGATTGCTGGCATCAGAAGGACTTTCAGAAATAAACATGCTTCACCTGTCATTTTACAGCACTGAGATGGATGAAGTGATTTTGCAGGAGTCACACAGCTAGCGACCTGAAGAACTGGGAACACTGGGACAGGTCTCTTGATGTCCAGGTCTTTTTAAATCTCCTGCCTTTTCCAGGAGAACAAAAAGAACAGCTTTTTGACTTTATAGGGGGATACAAAGGCTGGACAACACTTATAACCTCTTTCACTTGCTAAATGAATAAATTTATGTGGAAGTGCCTGAGAGGTCTTTGAGGTTTCGGAGCTATAATTGGGGATTATTAGCATCCCCAGACATTCTGATGGAGGGAACATAGGATGTAGACATTGCGTTGCAGAAGTGGATACAGGGGATCCAACCATTTTCCCATAGTCAAAATTTTAGGTTGGGTGTGGTGGCTAATGCCTGTAATTTTCAAAAGAAAAAAAAAAGATTTTAATATTTAGGTCAGCAACTTTCTAGCTTTTGTCCTCTCCTTTTGGCTCAGAAAAAAAAAAAAAAGAAAGAAAGAAAAAAAATTAGGGAACCTAAGACTTTTCCCAAGAGATTTAGAGATTTGAATTTATGGATTTTTATACCACCAACTCACTGAGAAGTAGGATTCTCTCTTCTCTTTAATATTCACTGCCCCCTCCCCACCTCAACACTCTTCCTTCCCAAAACCCCAGGAATGGCTGACTCCCTGTGTGAAGGTGTTTGCAATGATCTCTATATAGGCCGAGATGAAAGACTGCCTTGGAGATCAGAGAAAGGATTCTGGGCCTGGTGTCACTCCAGTGTGGCTGCAATAAAGAGACAAAATTAGCATCAGGCTACTCTTTACTTGCTCTCTCGGTGACCTTCCTAGAGCTACCTGGGAGATCTTCTCTCAGTTTGCAAACTCCTTCTAGGGTAAGGTCAGTGGGTGGCCCAGAACAGCATCTGCAAATAGGTAATTATGGGCTTTTGATGATGATGAAGATAATATTAGGTACTTTGGGGACTTATACAATATTCAGATGGGGAATTGTCCTTGAAGATCCTTTCCAGCTAGCTTCTCGGCACCCTGAGTTCCTTTAGCAGAGGGCAGTGAAGGTGTTCAAACCCTGCCTTCAGGCTCAGTCTAAGGGAAGCTCTTCTGTGAAAGGGAGTACAGTGCATTCCTGCCTGCTGTGTTCATGCTTGAGTTTCTCTGCCTCTCTCATGATCTGTATTCAGTTGATCTTTGAACAACATGCGTTTGAATTGTGCGGGCCCACTTATATGTGGATTTTTTCCAACAAAATTTACACTTAGTGTTTCTGTGTCTCCTGCCTCCCCTTCTACCTCCTCTACCTCTTCTACCTCTGCCACTGGGAGACAGCAAGACCACCCCCTCCTCTTCCTCCTCCTCCTCAGCCTACTCAATGTGAAGACTACAGGATGAAGACTTTTATGATCCACTTCCATTTAATGAAGAGTAAATACATTTTCTCTTCCTTACAATTTTCTCAATAACATTTTCTTTTCTCTAGCTTACTTTATTGTAAGAATACAGTATATGATACATATAACATAAAAAATATGTGTTAATCAACTATCTAAGTTATCAGTAAGACTTTCAGTCAATAGTAGACTATTAGTAAAGCTTCTGGGGATTCAAAAGTTATATGGGGATTTTTGACTACAGGGGTGTCAATGCCCCTGACCTCCTCCTAACCATTGTTTAAGGGTCAACAATATTAATAAAACTCTCAGCTTTTAATACTCACACAAACATATACACAGAGTTTTTTGTTTTAAATTGAAAAGGTTTGTTTTTTTTTTAAATTTCAGCACATTATGGGGGTACAGAGGTTTAGGTTACGTATGTTGCCCTTCTCCCCCCCTCCAAAAGGCTTAATTTGAACATTTGTTTAACTTGAACATGTTATATGCTCTGCAACTTGCTTCCTCCTCCTAGCAATAAATCATGGATGTCTGTCTCTTCTTGGTATTCTCATCTGGCGATTCTTTGTCCTTGTACCTGTGTGGTTCTTTGAGCGTCAGCTTTTGGCCTGCCTGTCCTCCTCCCAGCGTGTTCGGATTGCCTGGCCTCGCGTTGTGTCTGCCTAGGGAGGTCCAGGCCGGTGGGCTGGGTCCGGGGCCGCTCGGGACATGCAGATGAGGTGGGCGGGGCCCTACATATACCCGCGGGTAGCATTGGGACGGCGCGCCCAGCCGGGACCGGCACAGTCAGCGGCAGTCAGCGAAACCTGCTTCCCTGAGCGCTACGGAACTGGTCCTGGGCTGGCCCCTCTGCAGCCCCTGGAGCGGGCCATGCCGCCGCGGGAGCTAAGCGAGGCCGAGCCGCCCCCGCTCCGGGCCCAGACCCCTCCTCCGCGGCGGCGCAGCGCGCCCCCAGAGCTGGGCATCAAGTGCGTGCTGGTGGGCGACGGCGCCGTGGGCAAGAGCAGCCTCATCGTCAGCTACACCTGCAATGGGTACCCTGCGCGCTACCGGCCCACAGCGCTGGACACCTTCTCGGGTACGTTCAACGGCCCCT
Organism: Avahi laniger; assembly: GCA_963575035.1. Taxonomy (NCBI): domain Eukaryota; kingdom Metazoa; phylum Chordata; class Mammalia; order Primates; family Indriidae; genus Avahi; species Avahi laniger. Next base: position 22,280 of record CAUYSK010090630.1, on the reverse strand, counting down.
GAGGCCGCGTGGCTGGGGGTAGGGTTGTGTGCCGGGGAGATGGGGCGCGCGTCGCGGCGGGAGGGTACGGAAGACCCCGGGTAGGAGGCGGGACCAGGCCTCTAGATGGCGCTGGTGAGGCCTGGTGGGACTCGGGACGCTCTTCCTAACTCAGTCTCCCCGCGACCCGCCCCTGCAGTGCAAGTCTTGGTGGATGGAGCCCCTGTGCGCATTGAGCTCTGGGACACAGCAGGACAGGTGAGAAGCAGGGAGCAGCCGCTACTGGTCTTGGGGGAGGTGGGCTGGGCGCTGGGAGGACCCCAGATGGAGGAGGAATGGAGAAGGCCTTGGGCTCTTGGAATCTGAGTTCTCCAGCCCCTCGTGAGAAGTGAATTCCTGTTCCATGTGGCAGGAAATAATCCTACTAACGACCTGGCCTTCCCACCCCAGGAGGACTTTGACCGACTTCGCTCCCTCTGCTACCCTGATACTGATGTCTTTCTGGCATGCTTCAGTGTGGTGCAGCCCAGCTCCTTCCAAAACATCACAGAGAAATGGCTGCCAGAGATCCGCACTCACAACCCCCAGGCGCCCGTGCTGCTTGTGGGCACCCAGGCCGACCTGAGGGACGATGTCAATGTACTGATTCAGCTGGACCAGGGGGGTCGGGAGGGCCCTGTGCCCCAACCCCAGGCTCAGGGTCTGGCAGAGAAGATCCGGGCCTGCTGCTACCTTGAGTGCTCAGCCTTGACACAGAAGAACTTGAAGGAGGTGTTTGACTCTGCCATTCTCAGTGCCATTGAGCACAAAGCCCGGCTGGAGAAGAAATTGAATGCCAAAGGTGTGCGCACCCTCTCCCGCTGCCGCTGGAAGAAGTTCTTCTGCTTTGTTTGAGCAGCTATGGCAGCATAGCTGGTGGTAGGCAGGAGGCCAGAGACTTCTGGAACCTGGGGCATGGGGCCTTTGAGGGGGCTATTGGCAGGGCCTGGCCACCCCATGGGACTTAGTTCCCTTCTGAACACTTGGGGGACATGGGCCTCTAACTGCCCACTCTGATGTACCAGGGTGAGCCTAGGGCCTGGAAGAGGGAAAGCTCTGATGTGGATTTCTCCAGTCAAGGCTCACAGAGAAAACCCAGCACTTTGATTTTCATAGGATGGGCCTAACAGTGTCACCCACCCTAGAGCAGTTTGGGATCCAATTTCCAGTTTCTTGTCATGGGCTCTCAGGTCAGCCTGGCTGAATCAGGACCCCTTGTGATGGTTCCCACCCCTCCTTGGCACAGAGGTGAGGAAGAGCCTGGGGAACAGCCAGGCATCTTGGAGGGGTGGAAGGTATTCAGCCCTAATTTGGAGAGAAGTTTGGGATGGAGGGGGTAAGACAGAGGCTAGTGAGCGATCAAGAGAGGGAGCAGAAAGAGAGGCCTGGGAGCCATGGGGGGCCTGGGCCTGGAAGGAGGAAGACAGGAGGAGAAGAGCAGGGAAGTGGGCCAGCTGAGGAGCAGGCCGACACCTGGGCTGTCCTCCACCCCCAAGCCCAGGGAGGGCAGGGCTGGTCCCTGGGAAGAACTGAGTCTTGAGGCTCCCTAGGCACTGCCCAAACTGGCTGGGCCAGGAGTAGGGCAGGAAGTGAGAGTCAAGGCCCAGCAAAGGGAGGGGGAGGAGCTGCAAATTAGAGCCTGAAGGAGGGAGGGGTTGGGGGTCATCCCTTTCCTCAAGGTCACACAGCCTAGAAGGTAGAGCAGTGCAGACTCTGCAAATAAAACCTTACCTTTGTGAAGCCACGTGTCTCTGTCATTTCCTGGAGTGGCCAGGTGGCTGCTCCCTCCTAACCCTCATCAGGGGCCAACTGCCTGGATAGAGACTGGTTGGGTATCAGAGGACTGAGGCTAGGTCGAAGGGTGGGGCTGGGCTGGGGGGTTGGCAGTGTGATGGGAACTGGATTAGGGGGGGCAGGTGTGGGGCTCCCAGCGTGAGGCTTAGCTGGTTCCCAGGAGAGGTAGCGTGGGAAGCAGCCTGGAAACGGGTTTCCCCAGGTGTCAGCGCCAGACCTGTGTTCCCATGACCTCACCAGGTGGGTGGGGCCCCTCCCCTCTCCCCCTCCTTCCTAGAGTGCTTGCTGCTCAGCACTGGGGCTCAGGGGCAATCCTGAGCCCTCTAACCTTTCTGCTCCCATCCTTCTGACAATTCACAGGGGCCCAGGGTCTCAGGTTGGGGGACCCTCCTCCAGTGTACATCCTGAACAGGAAGGGAACCCCCATACAGCCTAAACCTCAACCACTGGCTAGTCTTGGCACCTAAGGACCTAGTGAAGGTCAGGGTGCTGGTTGTACACAATTTAAAGAGGTTTGGCCCCAGAAATCCTGTGCCAATGGGGTTCATTGGGAGAGGACCCTAGCACTCTGGGAGGCCGAGGCGGAGAATTACTTGAGGTCAGGAGTTCAAGACCAGCCTGAGCAAGAGCAAGACCCTGTCTCTACTAAAAATAGAAAAATTAGCCAGGCGCTGTGACGTGAGCCGATAGTCCTAGCTACTTGGGAGGCTGAGGCAGGAGAATCGCCTGAGCCCAGGAGTTTGAGGTTGCTGTGAGCTATGATGATGCCACTGCATTCTAGCCAGGGCGACAGAGCAAGACACTGTCTCAAAACAACAATAAAAAACCCAAACAGAGAACATTCCCTGGAATTGGAGCTTAAAGGAGCTTTAAAGGACACCTTGGGGTAAAACAAAACAAAACGAAAACTTATTTTACCATAAGGAAACTGAGGGCTGGAGAAAAAAGGTAGTATCGCAAGTGAGATGTTATTACCATGTAGTTGTAAGAGCACTTTGCAAACTTGCAAACTCTAGAGTTGGGCACATGGTATGTGTTATTCCTATAGACAGGTATTTCTAAGGCACACTTAGCACACCTGCTACGCAACTGCTGGGCCAGGCGAGCGCTCGTGCTTGTCCCAGCCCACATCGAGGGCCAGCTCCCTCTGCAGTAAGCAACAGCTATATGTGTGTGAGAAAGAACATGACTGAGGGACAGAAGTGAAACCTCAGATAATCCCCAAATTTAGCTTTAGCCAACACTGTCCGCCTCCTGCCCCACCAGGGCCTCTCCCCCAGCACTCCAGCCTCCTTGCCTCCTTTCGTCCCTCATCCCCTTAGGTGGAGGTGCTGAGCTGCACATTACAACCAGGTCATGAGGGTCTCGCACCCCAGCACCACGCCTGCTGTTACTTCAATCCAGCCTGACACCTGCCCCTCTAGGACAGAGACCAGGTTCAAGTTCAGACTTTGACACCAACCATGATCTTAGGCAAATCATTTCCCTTCACTATGCCTCAGTTTCTTCATTTGCAAAATGAAGGACTCAGGACTTTGACTTGATTCAAAGTTATTGAACTTTGGTGTGGAGAGGAAACCTAATCAGGCAATCTCTGGGGCCCCCCCACCTCCAACTCCTTTCCTAATTCTCATGGTACCAGCACATCCATATCACCCGAATTGAAACCTCAGTCACCATGCCTCCTCTCCTGCTGGGTCACAGAGCCTGGGCAGGACCTCTGTCAGCCTCACCTCTACATCCCTGCCTCCATGGTTCCCCACTCCAATCTACCCAGTGCTGCTGCCTGCCCTCTGGCACCCCCTGACTCAAGACTGTTACTGGCTCTCACTGTTTACAATGAATTCCCAGCTCCTCATTTCGGCGTTCAAGACCTTCTCAAATCTGACAGCAGTGTGGACCAGGCCGGCTTGTTCCAGTGATCCCCGATTATGGCCTGACTTCCTGGCTTTTGCCAATTTCCCTGGTTTGGAAAGTGTCCCCCCTCCCTCCCCTCAGATGCTGGGTTTCTCTTCTAACCATCTTCCAATACCTTCTTCCTCCAGAAAGGACTCTTACCTATATTAATGCCTTCATTGCTCCCTTGGCACACTAAGAACACACCGAGTTTTGTCACTGATTCAAGCTGCATGTCCCCAGGTATATAGAAAGAGAGAGAATGCCCTATTTAAGACCCTTACACTCCTGCAAGTTCCGGGTACAGGCATTGTTTGCTGCTGGCCCTTAAATGCGTAGGGATAAAAGGCCAGCCAGTGAGCCCTGGAGGAGACCTGAGGATCAAGTTCAGCCAGGTTTGTGTCACAGAGGCCTGAAGATTGAGGCCTAAGGGTAATGGCTAGTGGGGACGGCCCTCTGGACAAGGCCATACAGGACAAGAGAGATTTATTTTCCTCTGGTTCCAAATCCACCCTCTCTCTGGTTCTGTCTCTCTCTCTGTTACATGATCTCTCTTTACTTCTCTGGGAAAGTTTGTCTGTTTTTATCTCTCTGTCTCTGTTTCCTTTGCCTCTTTTCTTTCTCTGTTCTTTTAAGTCTACATTTAAAGCAATATTTATCATATTCGTTGGATTAAATATATTTCTTACATATATGCTTATCAATGTAAATTGCTTTTAATGTATATATAACCCTTATTTTTTTAAAATAATGTTTATTTTTTCCATATAAATACTCATAAAAATTAGAAAATTCATAGAATCAGAAGATTAGGAAATCACTCACAGTCTTAACTCCCAAAGACAATCAATAACATTTTGGCGTACTCCCTTCCAGTTTTTTCTTCTATGCATATTTCTTTAAATATTTTTTTGTGATTATGCTGTATATACAATTTTGGAGGGTTTTTTTCCTCACTTAAAATTTTAACAGTGTTTTCTCATGTTTTTATAAACTCTGACCATGAGGCTGTGACTATATGCATATGTTTGCTAACTATTCCACTCCGACCTTAATATCTTTAACTAGATCCCCATTTGGGGGCATGTAGGTTGTTTTCCTTTAACTTCGGATGACATGTGGATGACACTGTATGTACAATTGATTATTTTTTCCTCCATAGGTGGTTGACTATCTACAGAAGAAAAGGTGTTCATCTTTGGCTTGGGAACGGGGCCCCTGTATAATCCCAAGTGGATCTTATTATGAGGAAGCTTGAGTTTCTGTGTGTGTGTTTGTGTGTATGTGTGACTGTGTGTGGGGGGTCTTTTTCTGTTGGAGCATGACTAACAGACTGTGGGTGTTCAATAAATACTAAATGATGACAAAGTACGCGTATATCTGTGTTCACGTACCTTCCTTTGTGTCCCTGCTTTTGCTCTTGTGTATTTAAAGTGAGTGTTTGTGCAAAAACTCTAAATACAGTAGTTCCATATACACGCATATCTGTGTATGTATGTCTGTAAATGCAGTGTATCGTTATGCAAGATGTGTATATGTCTGTGTACCCACATCACACCTGTCCTTAAAAGTGTGTACTATACACAACTGTATATGTGTATCTGGGTGTGTATGTTGGTCTCTGTGCCTTTGTGCGTACATCTAGGTTGGACCTCATTTCTTGCGGCCATGTGTCTCTGTGTCTGTGTGTGCCTGTGCTCAATTCTGTGTGGATCGTGTGGGGTCCCTCTCCATGTGCATCTTTGTGCTGGGTGTGCATGCTGGGCCTGCGCTGGTGTGAGTGTGAGTGTGACTGTGTGCACACCTGAAGGAGCTGTGTCCTTGCTTTCCCCCTGGGAGCAGAGTGGTGCCCAGGGCAGAGGTGACGCACCCTCCCTGAGCTCCCTATTCTCTTGGGAACCAGCGGCAGAGAGTGAGACCGAGAGTAGACTGCGTCAGGAGTACCGGCCCCTTTTGCAACCAGCCCAGGCCCCAGGCAGTAACTTCGGTTCTCACAGGTCAGACCTGCCCACCGTGCCTCAGCTGCCAGGAAACCTGGCACCCGGCAGGGCTGTGCTGTCAGTGCCCTCCTTGGGCCTGGGCCAGATCCCCGGATAGTGGAACCCAGCCGAGGGACCACATTAGTCACCCTGTGGCAACAGTGGGGAGTGACTTCCTGGACTCTGCCAGTGCCGCTTTCTGCCCTGAATGCAGCACTGCTTAGGCAATCTTAGATCCTCCGTTGTAGGCTTCCATCTTGAAACTGAACTAAAAGGCCAGATAGCTTTTATCAGCGGCAGTTTTCAGATAAGGAGACGGAAGCACAAAGCAACATGACCAAGGTTAAGGCAGAGTGAGTCTCGTTCCTGGGTTTCCTGACCTTGGATCCACACCTCTTCCCCGTGCTCCACATGTGGGGGTTCTGCCCCCCAGAAATGGTCCTCTTAGAGGGCGGGGGGAGGCATATTTTCTGGGACAGACTAGGTTGTCCTAGGCCGAGAAGTGACGGAGAGGGAAACAGGGGTGGGAGCAGGGACAGTGAGGACAGATGTCAGCACTGAACAGCCTGCCCGCCTCGGGGAATATTCTCAAGGCTTCCTCCACTAACAGAGGCTGAAGCATTTGTCCCATAACTGGGATGACCATGGAATTCATTGTCAGACTCAATGTTTTTGAGACTGAACGAGTGAGTGTTCTATTAATAACCTGAGCTTATAGTCACCCTACCCACATTGTAACCCCTCTCGAAGGTGGACTTGGTCATTGTCACCAGCTCCATGGTCTTCTTGACCCTCATCTGTGCCAATGTCTTCTCCCTCCAGGTGTCCAGATGACTTCCTGGACCCTCAGCAGTGAGAGGCAGCAGGGGGGCTTTTAGGCCCAGTGTGGACATTGGGGTTCCTTGGGGCAACTTGGAGCTGACAGAAAAGCAGTCAGCACAGACCCTACCCAGGGACACATGACCCATGGGAGTTCCTCCCTCACACCTGCATTCTCTGTGGCCATGTTCCTGCTTTTGCCTGTCTTTCCTCCCTCCCTGTGCCCTGAACCAGCAAGCAGAGTCTGTCTCTATAGGTCCCCCTCCAGGGACAGTGAGATCACTCCCCTCATGAAACAGGGGACCCTCAATTCCTGGGACTGTGTACATTCCTCTACCTCCCCCACCCCCATCCCAATGCCAACAGGCCATGTGCTCTGCTGACCACCCTACCATGGGGCCTCGGAGACTGAGCTTCCTGTTCTAGTCCCATCCTGACCTGCTGGGTAGCTTTGGGCAAATTACTGCCTTCCTCCTTGTCTGAGTTTCTCCCAGTTTGAAGCGGGGCTAATACTCTCTGCCCCTCCCTGGCTCCCAGGGACCTGCAGGGATAAGCAAGATAATAGCCGGGAACTGATTTGGAGGAAGCTATTGAGAGCCAAGTAAGAGGTATCAGTGCTGGCCTGTGTTTACAGGGGCGTGGACCGTCGGTTCCCAGCCTCCTGTGGCTTGGGACCAGCCCTGACAGCTTCTTGGCTTGTGGTTCCTTTGTCCCACTTCCAGAGAAAGGACAGAAACTGAAGCCAGGAGCGTGGTCCTCTGGAGATGAGACTTGCAGAGCACAGGGTGTGGGACTCTGGAACACTGATCTCCTGGTCTGGTTGTATCCCCACCCACTGGCTGTGTGACCTTGGCCCAGTCACTCCCCCTCTGGACTTCAACTCCTCAGCTCTGACAGCCTCCCTCAGCTCTGTACTCAGGGGGCCCTAGAGCCTATAAATTGGAGGCCAACGCCATGGTTTTGAGAGGGAAAGGATTTTGTTACCTAGTCTGGCTCCTTTATTTTTCAAAGACTGCTATGGGCCCCCTCTTTGGGAGCTACAGACTAACTTGCTGGTTAACTGAAGGTCATAAACTGGTTGAAAAGGGGATCATGTGGAAGAGGGTAAGCAGGTTAGGGAAAACCCCCTGGGAACACAACCCCAAGTGAGGTAGGGGGTCAACAATATACTTTTTACTCCATCAGTGGTTTTTGTTTTCAAGACAGGATCTCACTCTGTCACCTGGGCTGGAGTACACTGGTGCGATCATAGCTCATTGTGACCTCAAACTCCAAGACTCAAGTGATCCTCCCGCCTCAGCCTCCCAAAGTGCTAGGATTACAGGCGTGAGCCACCAAGCCCGCCCCTTCATCGATGTTAGATTCTCCTTGTCCCTGCAGCCTCTCTGTGCTGGTTCCTTCCCAGCAGCTGAAAACCCAGCTCAGGCCTCTCCTTAACCCACCGTGCTCTCTGTGGCAAGGGATCCGGCTCTTCTCACCTTCCCTGCTACACCGAAAACAACCTCCACCCCGACTCGCCCCCTGCCCGTTAGGCTTGCACCTCGCTCATCCCTAACGACAGATACTGCTGCTCTCTCAACCATCCATGATGGCCGGCGACTTCCTCATCCCCAGCCTGGCGGGGTTTGAAACCCCTCACCTTTGAACATCTCTCCTCCCATGCCTCCTGCAGCCCCGTTGGTCTCTTTTCCCTCATCCCCTTCCTCCTCCCAAGGCTCTGTCCTCATCTCTGCCCTCTTCCCTCTCCCGTCCACCTGTCTGTCCTGTCCTCTGTTTGTCTCTCGAAGTAATCCCGACCACTCCTCTGTTTCACCCTTACACCGCCCACTCCCACATCCAGAGCTCTGTCACCTCCCCCAAGCCCAGACCCCTCACCTCGGGAGTGTGCGCGGCCCCACAGCCAGAATGCTCAGGGCTGCCTGTAGGGCCCAAAGAACGTCAAACTCCTGTGTTTTTGCCTCATGCCTGGCCCTATTTTACGTTCCTTCTTACTTTTTAAAGTAAAATCTTGTTTCTACTTTATATCCATGTTATCTCATAATTTATAGACCTTTTTAAACTGCCTTAAATCCTTCCTCCCTAAGACAAGGCAAAGCACACAAAAGCTAAGTAATTGACAATAAAATCAATAAAACCAGTCTCCATCTGGTGCTGGTGGCCTCTCACCTTCTGCCTAGTTCTCCTGAAACCGTCCCTCCTCCACCGTCCTTTTTTCCACTGGTGGCATTGCCATCAGAGTCCCAAATCCTGGAGCAGCTTCCCTTCCCAAGTCTCCATAAGCTCTGTCTTCTTCCCTATCCCCACTGTCTCTGCCACATCCCAGAACTTCACAATTTTTTTTTTTTTTTTTTTTAGACAGAGTCTAACTGTGTTGCCTGGGGCGAGTGCCGTGGCGTCAGCCTAGCTCACAGCAACCTCAAACTCCTGGGCTCAAGCGATCCTCCTGCCTCAGCCTCCCGAGTAGCTGGGACTACAGGCATGCGCCACCATGCCCGGCTAGTCTTTTTTTCTATATATTTTTAGTTGTCTTTCTATTTTTAGTAGAGAAATTTTTAATTTCTTTCTATTTTTAGTAGAGACGGAGTCTCGCTCTTGTTCAGGCTGGTCTTGAACTCCTGAGCTCAAACAATCCGCCCGCCTCGGCCTCCCAGAGTGCTAGGATTACAGACGTGAGCCACCACACCCGGCCCAGAACTTCACAATTTAATGGTTTCTTTTTTTTCTTTTTGAGACAGAGTCTCACTCTGTTGCTCCAGGTAGAGTGCAGTGGCATCAGCCTAGCTCACAGCAACCTCAGACTCCTGGGCTCAAGCAATTCTCTTGCCTCAGTCTCTCGAGTAATTGGGACTACAGGTGTGTGCCACCACGCCTGGCTAATTTTTTCTATTTTTAGTAGAGATGTAGTCGCTGTATTGCCCAGGCTGGTCTCGAACTCCTGAGCTCAAATGATCCTCCTGCCTTGGCCTGCCGGAGTGCTGGGATTACAGGTGTGAGCCACCGCCCCTGTTCAATGGTTTCTTTGTTTCCTAAATATATATAAATACTTTTGCTTATTACAAAAGCAATAGAAAGTCATTGTAGAAAATTTAGAAAATACAGTTTGGTGAAAAGAAGAAAACAAAATCCATCTGTAATTTTATCAATGAAAGATAACACTGGGCTCTCTCACTTAATATCCTTTTTCAGGTTTTTGTTTGTTTTTCTAAACATAGATAGCCTTAAAAAAAAAAAAACAAAAACTCCACCACAAGGGGCCTTTTATTTCTTTCTCAGTCTGTTTTCTGGGTCTTTCTGGTTCTGGGCTCTGCTGGCCCAGGAGCCACTGTAAGTGGCGGCAGGACAGGTAAGCTCTCTCAGAGAGCCTGTGAGGGGTTTAAGCTACCCCTGGCATGGGGGCAGACTCTGGGCTTCCGGGTTCGGGGCTTCCAAGCGAAGCTATTGACAACAATGGTGGGGGGGAGCTTAAAAGTGCCTTCCCAGGCTCTAGTCTTGCTGTGGTTGGGTGGGGAAGGAAGTCTTGTGCAATAGCACAAATCACTCCTCATTCAGCACTGTTTATTTAAGTGAGCAGGGATGGGTTTAGAAGAAACAACCTAGTTTTTGTGTTTATTTGAACTGTTGGGACCAATAAATAAGTTTTGGAGACAGTTCCCCAATATGGGGAAGACGAGATGAGCTATAAGGGATAAAATGATGAGGGTCCCAAGGTGGAATGCCTAGAGGTCGCAGGTAAGCACTTAACCCTGGGTGGGGAGGCAGGCTGGATGGGGACTGTGAATGGGTTAGCACCTGCCCAGCAAAAGAGGACCCCGAATTCAGTGCCTGGATTGCCAGGTCCCCCAAGTCTTCACCAGATGCTAGCAATGTAAATTTTTTTTTAAATGAAGTTTCCTGACTCTTTAAATGTTGTCAACTAAAGAAATGAAACCACTGTTTGAGTCAAAGCACAATCGCTGGCTGCCAGTGTGCAACCTTCAACCAACCGGCCTTTACTGCACATCTGCTATGTACTTCACACAGGTTACCTTGCCTAATTCACTTGGTTCCTCCCTCTGTCCGTCTCCCTGTGGTGTGACCTCTGGTGACACGGCCTGCTTATCTGTCCACTCCTTAAAGTTTGGATCACTTCTTCCCCTGCTCCAATCCCCTCCAGCTATGCCCTCTAGCCACCAGCCTCCCCGCTTCCTTTCTCACTGGTTTCAAACTGAACAGCTTGTTGGACCCAAACATAACAAGACCCACCATCTCCACTGCCCAGCTCCCGCTTGCTATGATTTTGTTATGCCTGGAACACCCACACCCACCTGCTCATGTTTTTCCCAATTGTTTTTTCTTGTGCTAAAATACACATAAAATTTACTATCTTAACCATTTTTAAGTGTACAGTTCAGTGGCATTAAGTACATTCACTTTGTTGTACAACCATCACCACCATCTCCAGAACCTTTTCATCTTGCAAAACTAAAACTCTGTATCATTAAACAATATTTCCCTATTTCCCCTTTTTCCCAGAAACCACCATTTTACTTTCTGTCTCTATAATTTTGACTACACTGAGCATTTCACATGAGTAGAACCGTACAATATTTGTCATTTTGTGACCAGTTTATTTTATTTAGCATAATGTCCTCAAGATTCATCCATGTTGTAACAGAACTTCCTTTTTCAGGCTGAATAATATTCCACTGTATGTACCGTACATTGATAGACGCTTAGGTGGTTTCCACGGTTTAGCTATCGTGAATGCTGCTGCTGTGTACATGGATGTGCAAATATCTCTTTGAGACCGTGCTCATCTCATTTTATACCTCCCCCATGAAGCCATTTTTCAATCTTCTTAATCGCCATGACTTCACCAGCCTCTGCTTTGTTCTAACAGCCAGTTTATGGGGGATACTGGTCCCTGCTGGTCCAGATAAGGGCAGACACACTAACAACACGGTCCACACGTATGCAGCAGAGCTGTGTAGAGCATGATCGGATGGGAGGACAGCAGTGGACTTTGGCTGGACAGTCTTTGAGCTGGAACATGGGGTAAAGCAGGGGCTCTCCAGGGGTGAAGGGGCATTAGAGGTGGAGGCTACTCTGCTTGTGCAAAGCTTGCTGGGGCAATCACAGGGATAAGGAGCAGTTTGGGGAGCGAATTGTACTGTTGCAGGATCTGCATCCCTGCTGCCTGCACTCCAGACTGTAAGCTCCACACCTGCCACCTGAGACTACTCCCTGCAAACCCTTGCGGGAGGCCGGGCGCAGTGGCTCATGCCTGTAATCCTAGCATTCTGGGAGATCGAGGCGGGAGGACCACTTGAGGTCAGGAGTTCGAGACCAGCCTGAGCAAGAGCGAGACTCCATCTCTACTAAAAATAGAAAAAAATTAGCCAGTCAACTAAAAATAGAAACAACAACAAAAAAATTAACCGGGTGTGGTGGCGCATGCCTGTAGTCCCAGCTACTCAGGAGGCTGAGGCAGGTAGATTGCTTGAGCCCGGGAGTTTGAGGCTGCAGTGAGCTGTGATGACACCACTACACTCCAGCCTGGGCAACAGTGAGACTCTGTATCAAAAAAAAAAAAAAAAAAAAAACCCTTATGGAGATACCACAGCATCCAGTTGTGGTGAGAGTGCCCCCTAGTGCCGCCTGTGAGCTCCTGCCATCAGAAGTGACCCAATGGTGCCTTCTGTGCCTCCCAGCAGCTGTTACTGGTGACGGTGGTTGGCCTGGCATCCTCTCACTTGCTCTCTGCCCCTCCCTGAGGGGATGTTCACTTTGGGCTAACACTTATAAAGCACTTACTCTGTGTTCATCACTGTTCTAGACGTTGGGATAGTTTGAGTCATTAATCATCCCAGCCCTGGAAGTGCTCACAGAGAACCAAGGGACAATGGGGATCATTCTCGGTGCTGGGGGGACCAGAGGAAGGATTGAGTCTGCTTTGAGTCTCAGTGGACAGATGAGTGACAAAGTGGGGTTAGAAGGGAAAATACGGTGCCCCGCGAAATGTAAGAAAGGGAATGAGCCCCAGTCCTGGCCATATACTCAACATTTACTAAGAAACCACCATTCACTAGGGTCACGGAGGGAGCATGAGGTGCTGGTGACCCAGAGATGACTAAGAGGCCATTTGCAGCTCTGGAGGCTCCCAGCCTGGCTGCAAGACAGATAAGTAAACGAAATAAGAGGTGCTCAGGGTCCTGTTAGCAGACACGGGGGTGAGGAGCAAGGAGTATCTGCCACGTGGGGATGCGTGGTAGCATTTTGAGCTTAGCCTGAGGGATAAGAAAGTGGGAGGTGGTCCAGGTGAGCACAACAGGTACAAAAATGCAGAAGTGTTACCTACCAAAAGGAAGCCTATCCTGGAGTGCTAGGAAGGTTCTGCTTCTTGATCTGGGCGCTTGCCTCAGAGGTGTGTGCAGTTTTGAAAATTCAGAGCTGTACACTTATGACTTCACATATGCACATGCATGTCAGTGGTACTTCAATGGCTTAAAAGCAGCCCCCAACCTCTCTTGTAAGACAAGACTAGACTGTAGAGCCGTACGGTTAGGTTCGGGATCCAGTCCTCCCATCCCAGCTTTAGGACCCTCTGGACTCTACCTCAGAGTCAGCCCCTTCACCTGTAAAAGGGGGATACAGTACCCACAGCACAGAGCCGTGTGCTGAGCTAATTTGAGATACGTAAAGCATTTAAACAGTGCTTCCTGTGTGCTTCTCTTGATAATACCAAATTTCTAATGATTGGCAGTGCCTGGCACAGAGAAGCTCAATATAATTTGTTGAATAGATGAGGGAATGGATCAAAAGTGTGATTTTTTTTTGGCACCAGGAGATGGCTTTAACAAATGCAGGGGGAGGGGGTGTGGGTTGGAGTGGAGTACCTCCACTAGAGGCTCCTAGGCAGGAGCTCAGGGCCTGGGCAGGGGCTGCATTCCTGAGTAGAAGCTGAGGCTTCTGGGGGTGGGGAAGGAGAATGGCCAGTGACTTGAGCCCTGTCACTTGGGCCCTGTCGGGTGGAGATAAGAGCCCCGGGTCAAGCCTGTGTGCGCTTCCCCCCATCCCCAAACACACACTAAGGCTCGCCCCAGCGGCTGCACAGGCTTGCAGAGGCTCAGACCAGGAAGAAATAATGCTACACAGCAGCACTGCGGCCTCCCTGCACCCGCTACTCCCATGGCTCTCACCCTCCCCTCTAGTGGTCAAACTTGGCACTTCTCCCCACCCTAAGGGGCCAGGGCAGTTTCGGGAGAGGTGGGAAAACCTGCTCAACAGGGTGGCCAAAGCCTGAACCGGTTAGACAGGGCAGTCCCATCTCCCCCAGCAAACCTGTCCCTCTCCTGGCCCACAGAACAGAGGCAGAAACCCCACAAAACAAACCATTTTATTGCATTGTGGATGGACTGGAGCAGTGGGAAGCTGAGGAGGGGGTGAGGGTGCGGGATGCAGCTGAGCCTCTTCTGGCTCTGCCCATCCAGGCCAGGGTGGGGCTGGTCAAGGGCAGAGAGCTCAGTCTTGGGGAAGGAGGAAGGGAGGAGGCAGAGCATTCCTCTTCACCCACTCCATGGCATTAAATAAACACAAAGCAACACTTTGCAGCACAAACTGTACAGGGAAGTCCTTCCTCCCAGCCCTGGACTGTGCAGAGTGGAAGGGAATCTCTGGAGGACAGGGTTGGGCCTTCAGCTTCTGTTACCACCCCAGGCCCCTTCCCAATGCCCCAGGGCAGGGGCAAGCAGCTCTGAACAGGAAACAAAACTCCAGCTTCCTCTGAACTTCCTCTGAACCTGGGCAGGCAGGTCCATCTGTGTATGATACTTCTGGCCCAAGGGTTTTCTGTTCCCCCAGACCCTGAGATTCCTCTAAGAGGGGCTAGAGTCCGGGCCTTTGAGGCAGAGTGGGCCTGGGAAACAGAAAGTGGGAGTCTGGTCCTAAAGTTTTCCCCAGCCCAGGCCTCTGCTTTGGCAGGTAGAAAGCAGGGCCACGTGAGAGCTGGTGAGAGACTGAGGCTCAGAGGGGTCGGGTGGTGTGATAATACACCAGGTGCTCCGTGTCCTCGGCAGTGGAGACAGTGGAGCTGGCAGGGGTGGGCAGCGGCTCGTGGTGTCTGCGGAAGCCTTTTCTCTGGTCCTTGAAGAAGCAGTAACTCAGGATGGCTACCACTGCCACGATGCAGGTGATCAGGAGCACTGCGATGGCTATCTCTGCAAAGCCTGGAGGAAGAAGGGGCGAAACGAGCAGCTCCCAGGGCCTGTCTGGTTCTGACACCCACCCCCACTCTGTTGAAGGGACCAAGTCAAATGGATGCCAGGTGTGGAAGGACACAGACACTCAACTCAGACCTCCCACACACGAATGACTGAATGGCTCCATTTGGGAGCCCAGGGGGATTCTGATGGGCCTCAGGTCTCAGCTCCAAGTTGCTGTCCTTACAGGTGGTTTGGGGGAAGGCCTGGAACTCTGATGGCAGACCTCTGGCATGCACTTTACTAGACTTCTCTCCCTTGCCTGTGGCAGGCATCACTATTTGTGGCACTCTCTCTCTATAGGCAACCTCAGGATACTTCTCAACACAGGTGTAGACAGTCACAACCAATCAGGTGGAGTTGATTCCTTGAGCTGATACCTACATGTCAACCTTGGTAACAGGACAGACCAGGGCTTACCTACACCGGGAATGGGGCTTTCCCGCCGCAGCCCAAACACATCCTTCTCTGCAAAATGATGAGGTAGAGACCAGTCAGCACTAAGGGCTCTGGGACTCAGCTGCTCCCAGTGTCCCAGACCCCACTGCCATCATCTCCCACCCTGACTCCAGGCACTCTGAGGATGGAGGTGTGACCCACCCAGGACTTGTGACAGAGCAGAGTGTGCTAGCTACACCTTTCCCCTCCACACCTCCACCCTGCCATTGCCCCGCTCACTGGAGATGCCGCGACAGGACTCAAGACACTGCTGCTCTTCCTCAAAGTTGTTCTTGTTGCCATAGCAACCGCCATAGGTAAATAGGGCACAGCGTTCATTGAAGGGGTTGTAGTACCAGCGCGGGATGCTCTCTTGGCACAGTCCCGTGTCTGGCAGGTCCACGCAGTGCCCTGGAAGGTAAAAAGCAGGCCAAATGGCAAGTGAGTCCCCAGGGCATCCTGCCACCATCTGCCAGGCTCCACACGGCCGCTCCCCACCACTTCCCAATCTGCCTCATGCTCTGGGCAGCTGTGCTGAGTGAGGGCCTGAGAGGCCCCAGAAACAGCTGGCCCATCTGCAGTGTTGCCAGAAGCAAGGAAGACAAACCCTGACAATAATCTTAGGCACGAAGGTAAACTATACTGGCTCACAGTTATTTCTCCCTTTTTTTTTTTTTTAAGATAGTCTCATCTCCCAGGCTAGAGTGCATAGAGTGCAGTGGCATCATCATGGCTCACTACAACCTTAAACTCCTTGGCTGGAGCGATCCTCCTGCCTCAGTCTCCCAAGTAGCTGGGGACTACAGGTGCACATCACCACGCCCCACTAATTTTTCTATTTTTTCGTAAAGATGGGGTCTTTGGGTCTCACTCTTGCTCAGGCTGGACTTGCACTCCTGGCCTCAAGCAATCCTCCTGCCTCAGCCTCCCAGAGTGCTAGGATTACAGGCATGAACCACTGTACCCAGCCTCTTTTTCGATCTTCTTTCACCTTTTCTGACTGTGTCAAGGTCTCAGTTTTCTAAGCAGGGTGGTTTACCTTTTTTAACAAAGAGGATGGGCCTCAGGGTCTGAGCCTTAGTGGGCAACAGTGTCCAGCTAAAATTTATTAACATTGCTTTATTGTGTTTATTTTTATCATTATTTTCAAGGTATGGCAGGTAATAGTGGCTTCCCATTTATGGTAGTGATGTGAAGTTTCCATTTCAATTATTAAGTTCAAAAAAGTACTTGATTAAGTAAATAACATCTTGGTGATACGTGATGGGCATGGCTAAGGTTATGAAGCTATTCAGAGAATGAGCGATGCTTGGAAAACAGAGCCACAGAAGACAGCCCAGGAGCCAGCCGGGAAACGGGCCGCTCATCTGGAGAACTGAGACGGCCACCCTGGCTCTTTGTGCCCACAGCCTGGCACACACAGCAGGCCCCACAGGCACTGCTGGATAGGATGAGTGAGGATGACAGTGCCAGCACCTGCCCTGACCCAGGGGATCTAGGGAGGATCTCACCTTTGTCACTGCGGAAATGGATGCTCTGGAGCTCGTCAAAGCCACTGGTATCTGCAGAGATGAAAGGTCAGAGGCCCAGCCCAGGGGTGCAGGGCAGAGCCATCAGGGTCTCCGAGTCTGCTGACCAACCCCCTCCATCCCCCAAGCCTCACATTTTTCACAGGTGGCCTCGTCAGAGGCATCGGGGCAGTCAGGGGTGTTGTCACATTCCAAGAAACTGTCGATGCAGCAGCCGTCATTGCAGCGGAACTGGGTGGAGTGACAGGTGCCAGAGCACACTGGGTCGGGGTGGGACGGAGTGGGAGTGAAGTCAGGCTCAAGCACAAAGCAAGTGCCAAGGGCCCATCATCTACCTCACTCTCCCTACCCTGACACAGTATCATGACACGTCCGCCATTCCCTTTCCACCAACCCGACTCCTCTTGTGAGTGGACTGGGCGGATCGCGATAGGAGGATGCTGGGCTGGAAGGGGTGGGGTGTTTGTGGTCCTTCCATATACTGTGGGGGGAGGAATGGGTTGGGCCAAGGCAGGTTGGCCAGGGGATGGATGGGCTGGAGACCTGGTGGAGGGGATCAGGGAAAAGAGTAAAGCCCACCTGGATGGTGCCTTTCCATGGAGGGGCCTGGGAGAGAGAGAACAGAGAAGTGAGAGAAGGCATAGCCAGGCTCCGGTAGGGACAAGATGACTGGGGGTGCCCACCTCCCTTGCCAGTGAAGAGAGATCACCCACTGTGGGGGAAAGTCACCTTAGCCCCAAAGCTGCCTCTCAAAGGCCCACCTTGCACATCGCGGCAGGCTAGCATACACTCCTCTTCCCGAAGGTAGTTGTTCTTGTTGCCTAAGCAACCTCCATAGGTGAAGCTCTTGCACATCTGTTCTGTGGGGTCGTAGTACCAGCGGGGAAAGGAACCCCGGCAGCGGCCCACCTTGCTGGATGCGAGGCAATAGTCTACGGGAGAAGAGCTTGTGAGGGGGGCCTGTGGGGCCAATCTGCAGAGGGGGTGGCTCCAGGCACTGCCGCCCCACCTCTCCCTCACCTTCTGTCTGCTTGGCAGACAGCACAGTGACTGTGACGTTGGCCGTGTTCTCCGGCTGGTCTGAGTCAGTCACTGTCAGCTGGAACAGGTAGGTGCCTTCCTTGAGTCCCCACAGCTCTACCTGGTCCGGATCTTTCCTCTACACACAGGAGAGGCCATCAGGCTTGGGCACCCCCTGATGCCCTCAGGCCACCCAGGCCCTCTCAGCCATCCCCGAACACCCTAGGGAGAGCAGAGGGACTTGGTATTAAATGCACCCTCAGCTTCTCTCCACTCCACCCCATCTGGAACCACTGGTTGGCCTGTGGCCCCAGAAAGGGGCTCCAGGACGCTGAGGGGCAGTCAGGGAGTCAGCCCAGTGTCTCACCTCTACCCTGACGTCTGTGTCACCTTGCAGTAGGTGCCAATCTGTGTTGTCCACATCCCTTAGCACCAGCGGTTCCTGGGGCTGTACCTTCAAGTCTATGCCCCCCCAGGTCTTGGGGATCCGGGACCCTGGGGGAAAGGTGAGGTAAGGTCAGCTTTCACTGAATGGACCAGCTATCTCCCGGGGTGAAGTGGGGCTGTGGCAGTATGGGCCACACCTAGACCTACTTGGGACTTGGCAGCCTGCATGGGGTACAGGTGGGAGCTCAGGACAAAACCAGCTTCTCACTGTCTAGTCAGACATTATGTCTCTGGTATACTGAAGACATTTTTCTGTTGTAAAACCCTCTTTCTGAAGCAAATTACTGAAGAGCGTGTGTCATCTGATCTCATTTAAGGAAAAAATCAGGTAGATATTTGAGGGGGTGCGCTTGCTGCTATTTTCTATAATAATCAGGTACTTGGGCTAATTGCTTTAAAAAGTTAAAGTAACACTTTTTTAAAAAGCCAAATAAGGAAACATGATTAAAACCCATCACCCCTCACTCCACTGTTCAGATTGTTACTGAGAAGCCCAGCTGGCCAGAGGCCTTAAGCACAGAGTCCCCAGGGAAACAATGTAGCAAGCTTTGGTGCCCTAAGACGAGTGGCCAGGGGAAGAGGGTGCCTCTGGCACCTCAGACAGACTCTGTCTCAGTTATGAGGGGTCCAAGGGGACCGCGCCCTCCCTTGACCTGACAGAGCCTGTGTCTGAGGCTTCGTCCATCTCAGGGTCAGGGGCAAGCTGGGGAAGGAAGACAGGCACAAAGCAGGATTCCTACCTATAGCCTGGTGAATGGTGGCCCCCTCGAAAGATATGTCCACATCTAACCCCTGGAACTCATGAATGTGACTGATTTGGAAAAAGGGCCTTTGCAGAAGTAATTAAACAAAGGATCTCCAGATGAGATCATCCTGGATTAGTTGGTTAGGCCCTAAATCCAATGATAAGTATCCTTATAAGAAACAAGAGAGGAGGCTGGGTGCAGTGGCTCACACCTGTAATCCCAGCTACTCGGGAGGTTGAGGCAGGAGGATCCCTTAAACCTTGGAGTTTGAGGTTGCTGTGAGGTAGGCTGACACCACTGCACTCTAGCCCGGGCAACAGAGTAAGACTGTCCCCCCCCCCAAAAAAAGGAAAAAAGAAACAGAAGAGGAGAAGACAGAATGAAAGACAGACAAGAAGGCCATATGAAGACAGAGGCAGAGAATGGAGTAACGCAGCCACAAGCCAAGGTACACCTGGAGCCACTAGAAGCTGGATGGAACCAGGAAGAATTTTCCCTCAGAGTCTTCGGAGGGAACATGTCTCTGTGGACGCCTTGATTTTGGACTTATGGCCTACAGAACTGTGAGAGAATAAATTCTCACTATTTTAAGCCAACTGGTTTGCAGTAATTTGTTACAGTAGACACAGACAATGAATACACTTGCCCTTAAGGGGATTGTAGCCCAGTTGGGCAGATTAGCAGACAACAGCATGAAGCAACATAAGGAGATAAGAGCCAACAACATGAAGCAATGTGTGTACAAGATAAGGCAGGCAACATTCAGAGAAGGGAGCCACAGCAGGCTAGGGGAATAAGGGGAGGCTTTCTGGAGAAGGGAGAAAGGATTTTTTGGTTGTTTTTGTTTTTATTTGTTTGATTATGAGGAAGAATGTGAGATGTTGTTGATGATAGTAGAAAACATGAGAAACCAAAGCAAGGGATTAGGAATTTACAAGGCTAGTTAGGCAGACAGTAAGGAGACCAGCTGGGCTGGGGTGGACCTCAAAGCACCCTGGATACCAGGCCAGGGGGCCTGGACACAGCAGGAGTGATATTCAAATATTAAACAACGGGTGGTACAGGAAGGGAACAAACACTGGCCGCGAGTAGTGGAGCAGATTCCTGGAGAGCCTGGCTGCACCAGACATTGACTTCCTAGACACATGAGGGAGATCCAAGAGTCCTAGGGGAGGGGCCCAGGGCCTGGGCAGCAGGGGCTGGCCTGAGCTTGGCCAGCAGCTGTTTTCCCATCTGTTTATTTCTGTGGAGTGAGGAGGCCGGCGGGTGGACCAGTGCAGCAGTTCAAGGCAGATGCAACAGGAGTGGCCTGAATCCCGGGGCAGCCAAAGTAACAAAAAGGAGGATATGAGATACAATGCCAGCCAGATGCTTTAGGCTCCCCCCTTGCCAGGCTCTGGGAACTAGGGAGCAAGAGCCAAGGCACAGGTGTAAGGATCAGATTTAGAGGGAACATGTGAGTTCGGTCAGAGAAGTGGAATTTGAGGAAGTGAAGGCCATCAAGACCAGAAGGCAGTAGGAGATGGGCATGGGAGCTCCAGAAAGGCCAGGGTCGGAGACAAATCTGGAGGCATATTATTAACAAAGATGCCACTCTGTGCGTGTATGCTGGACAGCACGCTAGGTACTTTCCCTTTATCATCTATACCAGGGGTTGGCAAACTGTGGCCCACAGGCCAAATCCAGCCCACCATCTCTTATATTATTTATTTTTTTAGAGACAGCCTCTCACTCTTTGCCCAGGCTGGAGTGCAATGGCACAATCAGAGCTCACTATAGCCTCAAACTCCTGGATTCAAGCAATCCTCCTGAGTAGTTGAGACTACAGGTGCATGCCACCATGCCTGGTTAATTTTTTAATCTCTTTTAGAGATGGGGGGGTCTCACTATGTTGCCCAGGCTGGTCACAAACCGGCCTCAAGTGATCCTCCCGCCTCGGCCTCCCAAAGTGCTGGAATTACAGGTGTGAGCCACCACGCCCAGCCATATTATTTTTAAATGGATGAAAAAAACCAAAAGGAGAATAATCTTTTGTGACATGTGAAAAGTACATGAAATTCAAATTTGTGTTCATAAATTGGAACACAGCCTTGCCTCTTTGTTTATATATTGTGCATGGCTGCTTCCGTGTTACAACGGCAGAGTAGTTGCAACCGTGGCTGTGTGGTCCACAAAGCCTAACATACTTGCTATTTAGACCATTACAGAAAATGTTTGTTGACCCAGGTCTCTATCATCTACCTTCATAATGACCCTGCCACACCTACATTCTCATTCTCTTTTCAGATAAGAAAGTTGACAAGGTTCAAAGACTTGCCCAGCCTTGCTCAGTTTCTAAATGGCAGAGCTGGGATTCGCCAGGTCTGTTTGACTCGGCAGCTCATGCCCTCTCCAAAACGTTATCCTGCATCATCCACCTGCTTAGAGGTGTGGTTCTGATTACTTTTATAATCTTGAGTTTTTGTTTTTTCAGTTTAAGTAATACATGTACGTGATATAAAATTCAAAAGGCACAAAAGGTTAGTGAGAATTTGGTCCCCTCTTCTCCTGGACCACAAAGGTTCTTCACCCAAAGGCATCCTCTTTTGCGTGTGTGCGTGTGTGTGTGTGTGTGTGTGTGTGTGTGTGTGAGAGACAGAATATCGAGATAGCATTTGAATTCACAAGCATGCAAGTTATTCATCTTGTTTTTACCTTAATATATACTGAAAAATCATTCCATAGCAACACAAAAAGTTTCCTATTTTTGTTATTATTGTATAGTATCCATTGTAGGAATGTACCACAATTTATAATTTATGTAACCAGTCCCTATCAGCTTCCTGATTTAGATTCTCTCTCTTTCTCTCCTTCTCTCTCTCTACTAAGAACTAAACCATGCTGCCTTAGGGTTTATTATTACTATAATGAAACAGCATCACAGTATTCAATTATAGGATGTGTTGACAGACATTGAAATTGTTTCCAATTCTTCATTACTGTAAACAATGCTACAGTGAATAATTGGCTGGTAAGTTGTTTTACACATGTCTAAGTACAACCACAAGATGAATTCCTACAAGTGGACCTGTTATGCACAACTACAGTTTTGATAGCTATTGCCAAACCATCCTCCAGAGACTCTACAGAGGGTATTCCAAGTGTAAGAGTGCAAAGGAAATAGAGAAGAGGAAGAGATAAGAACTGCTGGGGTAGGCCGGGCGCGGTGGCTCACGCCTGTAATCCTAGCACTCTGGGAGGCCGAGGTGGGTGGATCGTTCTGAGCTCAGGAGTTCGAGACCAGCCTGAGCAAGAGCGAGACCCCATCTCTACCAAGGATAGAAAGAAATTGATTGGACAGCTAAAAAAAAATATATA
>CAUYSK010090629.1:0-17066 GCA_963575035.1 Avahi laniger | reverse complement strand
TTTGGGACACTTAACCAAAGAAGATATACAGATGGCAAATAAACAAAAGATACTCAACATCATTAGGAAATGTAAATTAAAGCTATATTGAGATACAACTGTACTTCCACAAGAATTGCCAGAATTAAAAAGACTGACCATACCAAATGTTAGTGAGGATGTAGAAAAACTGGAACCATCCTATACTGCTGGTGACAATTCAAAATGCTACAACCACTTTGGAAAACAAAACTGGTTTGGCAGTTTCTTAAAAAGTTAGACCTATACTTAAAATGCAGCCATTCCCCTCCTAGGTTTTTACCCAAGAGAAATGAAAATGTCTGTCCATATGAAGACTTATCCACAAATGTCCATAGCAGCTTCAGTTGTAATAGCCAAAAACTGGAAACAACTCAAATGCCCATCAGCAGACAAATGGATAAACAAATTATGGCAATTACATACAATGAAATACTACTTAGCCTCAAAAAGGAATCAGATATATTTCAAAATAATTATGCTAAGTAAAAGAAACCAGACAAAACAGAGGTAGGTAAAAGGGATAAGAAGTCTCTTGGGGGATAATGTTTATTATTTTGATTGTTGTGATGGTTTTATGGACGCATATGTGTCAAAATTTTCAAATTGTCCACTTTAAATATGTACAGTTTACTGTATGTCAATTATATTTCAATAAAGGTATTTTAAAGTTTATGCTATATATCTCAATGTTTATGATTCCCTGCTCTAATTTTTTGATTCACCAACTATAGGTTTTATTAATAATTGTGTCAAATGAGAGGGCTTCTACTCAACTTATTTACTCAACACCTAATGCTTTCAGCACCCACTATCTTCAACAGCACCTAACAATGTCATCTGTGCTCTTGGGGGGATAATAACTGCTCCTATCTACCCAGAGAATTCCAGTGAGTATCCTGGAGGTAATGAAATCCATACTAAATAAAACTAAATTAGCATTCCTTTTTTTTTTTTTTGAGATATCGAGTCTCACTCTGACACCCTGGGTAGAGTGCATTGGCATCATCATAGCTCACTGCAACCTCAAACTGCTGGGCTCAAATGATCCTCTTGCCTCAGCCTCTCAAGTAGCTGGGACTACAGGTGAGTGCCACCACGTCCAGCTAATTTTTCTATTTTTAGTAGAGAAGGGGTCTTGCTCTTACTCAGGCTGGTCATGAATTCCTGAGCTCAAGCAATCCTCCCGCCTCAGCCTCCCAGAGTGCTAGGATTACAGGTGTGAGCCACCTCGCCAGGCCCAATTCCTTTCGTTTCATATCCATTTTCATAAGCCTAGGACTTTTATTGTAAATTCACTTATACAATGACAATACTCTGGATCTTCCTTAGTAGAGTTTTATTTGCAATTTGTTCTGAACTTTATCTACCCATTAATTAAAAGCACAATGAATAACAATCATTACTACTAATCACTAAAATAAACAGATGAAGTGCTCAAATGTATAAACCTTTTATTTAAAATTAGAGAGACTCAAATACAAATTAAATAAGTACAATATAAAATATGAAGCCTTCATAAACCAGACCATAACCACTTTAAATCATCTATTTCTACGACATTAAAGAGAAATCTAAAAATAGTCAAAAATTAAATTATTTTAAATTCTTATTAACATTAAAATTATTACAAAACATTAAAAGAAATTTAATTAGAAAATGAACAAAGCCACTACCAAGTGATTCCTGCTATCCTCTAAGATCAATAAAGTAATTAAAATTTAGTGTGATTTCTATTCATTCATAGATAAAAAAGTACCTCATTTAACAAAGACAATTATCTATTTCTCTTCAAGGCTGTGTGGATTTGCTTTGTTTACTTCACTTTTAATTTTAATATGGCACAGTAGGCTTGATCAGTGAAAGCAATATTATTTAAAATGTTTACAATATTCCTTACAGACCCTCTCTGGTTCACTTCACGAATGAGGGTACCATATATTTAAAACTTGAGCCGGGCGCGGTGGCTCACGCCTGTAATCCTAGCACTCTGGGAGGCCGAGGAGGGTGGATCGCTCGAGGTCAGGAGTTCGAGACCAGCCTGAGCAAGAGCGAGATCTCCGTCTCTACTAAAAAAAATAGAAGAAATTATTTGGACAACTAAAAATCCATATAGAAAAAAAAAAAATTAGCCGGGCATGGTGGCGCATGTCTGTAGTCCCAGCTACTCGGGAGGCTGAGGCAGCAGGATCGCTTGAACCCAGGAGTTTGAGGTTGCTGTGAGCTAGGCAGGAGGATCGCTTGAACCCAGGAGTTTGAAGTTGCTGTGAGCTAGGCTGACGCCACCTCACTCTGCTCCCGGCAATGGCGTGAGACTCTGTCTCAAAAAAAAAAAAAAAAAAAAAAAAAACTTAAGCCAGAGCTGTGGCACATGCCTGTAGTCCCAACTACTCCAGAGGTTGAGGTGGGAGGATTGCTTGAGCCCAGGAGTTCTTAGAAGATGCCCTGGGCAACATACGAGATCTCGTCTCAAAAAAAAAAAAAAAAAAAAAAAAAGGTAAAATTGTAAAATTTAAAAGAGTACAATACAATAAGTACCTTTTAATAAGGTATTGTAGCAAAATAGAAATACACAATAAACAATGAAGTCTCTGCTTTTTTATGAATGGGAAACTGATCAGATTCATTCTATTTTTTTCTCTTTTTACTCTATCTTAATTCTCCAGGAAAAAAAGTTTTATATTTTATATTATTAATGTTATAAATCCAATTCTAAGACTTTACACAAAAAAGGTTCCAAGAGGGATAGTATAATATCTTAAGCCTACGTTTTTCTGAAAATATTTATAAAAAGTGGAACTAGAATTGTCTTAAGTCTAAGAGATAACAGGAAAATACACAATCATGGTGTTTGCATATTTAAAATAATCCAAAACAAAAACACACACTTAAAAATGGCACCCACATTATTCAAGAATAAAGTTATTTTTATATATATCTACACACACAAACAATTAAGTGGTTAAATAAATGAACATTTTCCTAAATCATGCATATTGTGGGATCTTTTATAATTAAACTTATAAATCCAAACTAAATTGTACATTATCAACTGTCACACTAGGAGAATTACAACTTTAACATCTGTTGTTCTGAAAACTGAAGATAAAATGTAACCAAACTCTAGCATTTCACTAGAAAATTTTATGTATCTCAGCAACCTGTAATACTGCCTGTCATCCAACAAATGGATTCTAAAATGCAGTTATTCTTTTCTAAAATTTTAATGTCTACTATTGCTCTTTAAAAACCATTTTAATCAAGTCACATTTCTTGGAGAAGATTCACTCAAGGTTCTGAAAGAATTAATTATTTTCTACAAGCACCTTTGCCTTGAGTGGTAGAGTTGTAGCTCTCTTAGAAGTTTTTTTCCTCTTTCAAAGAGAATGAAAAATATGTAGAGATTTCCTTACTGACTCACTAAATGTAAAGATTAATTGAGAGGGTATAATAAAGTTTTGGAATACAGTAACATATAAGTTTTCATGGTTTATTTACTACTAACTAGCTATAACCTTAGACAAGTCATTTGATTTCCCTGTGTCTTAGTTTCATCTTTAAAACAAAGAGATTAGAATAGAAATCTCTAAGGTTTCTTCCCACTCTCACATGGTATGATTTCGTGCTTCTGCAGAAATTCTTAATTGAAAAGCTGAATCTTCCATAAATCAAGAGAACTGATGTAAACTAAAATAGTACAGTTTAACTAAACCTCTCCTGTTAGAAAAAAACACAAATACCATATTCAAAGCTCAACTTCCCTAACCTTATTAAACCCATTCCCTCTTCAGCCAGACCAATGAATAGCCCATCAAGTTAAAACCATAATAATTTAAAAGTTACATAAATTACTTTTAAATTATATTGTAAACCCATCAAAATATACTAAGTCTACGTCACAGTTTTCCTACATTTTATTTGACATTATTTTCATTCTATTTACATTTAACATAATCTATACACTTAAGAAAGGAGCTTTTTAATATTCTGATAGTTCTAAACCCTAGTAAAAGTTAAATAAAATACAGATGAAGCACAGAATATGAATAATTATCATATTCTGTCAAATTTTTAATAAAGTATGCTAAATACTATTTATGGGCTAGGAAAACAAGGCAAAGGTAAAAAAGGAAATCCTGCTGACAAATGCTGATGACGAAAGGAATTTAGTTGTGTTTTGCCATTACTTAAAAAAAGATAGGAGGCAGAGGATGTTAGCAGAAACCTATATAGGTAATACTGAACCATGACATTCCAGCAGCTTTTATGAAAAATTAACATACCAGGAAGCAGTATTTTGGTACTAATACAGTGCAAATTGGTTTTTCTTTGTCGAACTATGGGCAGCAAATGAGGCACTTAACTGTTCAATAGAAAAATAGGGTATAATTAAAAAGACATTCAAAATCATTAATAAAAGATAATCACTATTATTCAAAAAGTAAAAAATCCAATTTTTATTTAACATGCATTTAATGTTACATATGTTTCACTAGGGAAAATCCTTTTGAAAGTAGGACTGCTGTTTTGTTTATAAGAGATAGAAAACATTTCTTTTTCAAGGAATTCTGAATTCCTGAGAATGAAATCCAAGTCTTCTCAACCTGAGTGCTACATATCTATAAACCAAGAAAAATACATCTTTACCATACTAGAGAAATGTTTATGACTATCAGCAAATACCATGTACCATGTGATCCTCTACTTTATTCTTGAAGGATCAGAAGTTTGTATTTTATATAACTTCAAAGAAGGGGACCCAATGACTATAGCAGAATCATGAATAGATATTTAGCACCTGAATTTAGAGAACACTTAAGTATTGCCATAGCTGTAAATAGTAGTATGTCCATAGGTGGGGAAAAGCAAATAGGTGTTCTTCAATGATATTAAAACATTCTCAAAGATTAAAATACCAAGCTTCCAAAATTATCCTTTATTTACATATGCATCTACCTACAACATTCAAACCCGATCTTATTTCTTCCTACAGTTACAGATATATATTATTTTTAATAAATAAGTGAAGTTTATTTTTCTTAACCACCATTAAACTGTCTTCCAATGTGGCACTTTTTCAGAGATTATACAGAAAATAGTTCTTAAAAAAAAAAAAAAACTCATTCATATGCTACCACTAGTGTTACTTTAAATGTTCATCACTATGGGGCAGAGGTTAAAAGTGAAGTTAATGGCCATGGAACTTCTGCTGAAATACATACGTAAATATAAGCAGAACACAGATGATTAACATACATTAATTTCTGACAATATATTGGCACATAAATGTTTATATATAGGGTAACAAAGCACTTACTGAAAAAACAAATGTATGCTGTGACATTATTCCAAGTGACTATTGTATCTCCTTTCTTCCTATCTAAGTGAAATATTTCATTGCCTCTCTAAGTAAGCTTGATTTTAATCCTGGATGGAACATTTTACTTCATGTATTAAAACTGATACATGACATTAACTAAAGTTTTCCATGAGACAATTTAATCATCCCCACTGAGAAATCCTATAATCCTTTTTTTGCTAAATTTGCTTATATAAAGGCTTTCTCTGATTTGAAGGGAGGAGGGGAAAAAGTCTTAAAAAAAATATTCTTACTCCAAGGAGACTAGCAAATTCCAATAATTCAGTCCTCATATTTATCATTTATATTTTCTTTAACAAATTGCATTCATTACTATATAATTAATTTCCTCAGATACAGAAGAATTAAAATTCTCTTATTTATATCTTTAAGGTAAATTTTTCTGTTTTCTTTAATATATTCTAGTTTATTTTTTAAAGGAAATGAATACATGAAAGAAACGGGAACATTGTTGAAGCGATTCAGTTGTTAAGAAATAAAGTGCATATAGCTTTCAGTATACATAGTTTGGTACATTACTGCTAAGTAAAAAGCTAGCAAAACCAAAATGAAGACTCGGTTTGATATCTGGAATCTGGAAAATATGAGACAAAAATATAAATTCTATATAAATAGTAACAAAATTGGGTGGGGGAGTACTTTCATTCAAAAAAAGGCAACTGAAAATATTTTTAAGAAAAGTTAAGTGAATTTCAGCTTCCCAAGAGACCAGATACGCTACACAGCAACATCAACATGCAATACCTGAAATGTGGAATCACATTCTGGCTGCTGCCCTTGAACTTCTGTATTTAATTTACAATTCTCTGGTGTCTGGCTGATTTCATCTTGCAAGGTAGGAGATATGCCATGAGTCTCATCTGCAGAAGCACTGACAGACAAGGTATCTAACTTTTCCAGGGAACAAGCTGTGTGACGCTTACCACCTCCTGATCCTTCATCAAAGTTTGTCCTCTCATCAGCCTCTTCTAGCTGTTGAACTGAAGTTAAATACTGTTCAAGCAGACTATTATCCTGCTCATTATTTGAGCTTTCCTTACTCCATTCACCATGTTCTTCACTAATATCCCCTAAATCTGACTCTTTGCCATATTTGACTGTGTCGATGGAATTCCCCATTATGGAGCTTTCACTGCCTTCTGTGGAACTTTTTTCAAAATCCAAAGAATCCTGCAAACAGTGAACTTGTTCTGTTAAGCAGGAATGAAAACCAGAGTCTGGAAATTCTGGAAATGATTTCTCTTGAGGAGCTTTATCAGGAGCAATAAACCAATCAGAATTTTTATCAGAAGGGGGCTCCTGACTTTGAGTAAATAATGGAGGTTTAGATGGCACCAGAGTACTTGATAAAGGAGGAACATCAGTATGCCAGGAACTTAGACGCTGGTCCACTGTCTCTTGCCAAGCTTGTAGAGACCTTACCTATAAACCAGAGGATATAGTTTTATTATAAAATAAAAATCATATCTGTTTTATAATTGTCCTTTGAGCTTTTCTTCCAGCAGTCATAAAGCTGGTAAATGGTAGAACCAAAGTTAAAAACTGCCTGATTCTCCTTATCCCTTTCCAGAGCACCCGCAGCCTAACCCTGGCTAGCACAAGTGGTACAAGTCCTTGGTAACAAAAGGCCCTAACCAGAAGGCCAGTCTGGGCAACACAGCTAGACCTCATGTCAAAAAACAGAACAAAACAAACAAACAAAAAAGGCCCTCACCAGGAGAGTGAGGATGGGCCAAAGTAATTCCCCTGCTTTTACTAGAAAAATAGAAGTACAACAGTATATGTCTAGCTATGGGGTCTATAATGTACTCAATATACACTGAGGTATATTCAAAGACAAATT
Source organism: Avahi laniger (assembly GCA_963575035.1). NCBI lineage: Eukaryota > Metazoa > Chordata > Mammalia > Primates > Indriidae > Avahi > Avahi laniger. Next base: position 9,825 of record CAUYSK010090629.1, on the reverse strand, counting down.
AGAACTCACTGATAGAAGTAGATCCTCTAAAATAAGTCTCATTTTTGCTATTCATGTAGATGATACATAAAAGTTTTTAAGTATCATCTAACAATACAGTATATGCAACTTTCCAAAATATCTAAAACATACCAAATTCTTGATATGACCTTTACATTTTAAAAGTATAATTAAAATTTCAAAAAATTTTACTGTAAAAACTGCAGGCAAGAAAGTAATATACAGAATTTTACTTTTCCTCTGACCACCCTGCAAGATAATCACTGACAGTAGTTTGATGACAGGCTTTTTTCTATGAAGTATTTCCAAATACACAGGGAAGCTTGGCACAGTGGCATGCACCTGTTAGTCCCTGTTACTCAGGAGGATAAGAGAGGAGGATTGTTTGAGCCCAGGAGTTCCAGGCTATAGTGTGCCATGATTGCACTGTGAATAGCAACTGCACTCCAGCCTAGGCAACAAAGAAAGACCCCCATCTCTAAAAATAAAAAATACACAGGGAGTTTTTAAAACCAAGTGGAACCCTAAGTTCTGCATCTTGCTGTTTTTCACTAAAAAGTGTTATTGTGGAGATTTTTCCTTATCAGTCTGTACTGTTATCTTATTCTTTTTAACTGTTCCACAGTATTACTATTCCGTAATTTATGCAACTATTCCCCTACTTTTTGTAATTACAATACCTTAAAAATCAATAACTATTTTAATTTTATGGGTCAAATCCTGTTATAACAAATTCTTTTATAAAAATATTTCCAATAAATTATTATCAAGAAGTATTTGATACAATACAATATTAGTAAAACCAACTGCTTAAACTGCCCTGAAAGTGTGCTATAATGGGATTCAAATTCTCTTTCCCAAGTAGTCACATATACTTTTTAGGACATGCATATTGTAGCCATTATACACCATCTTAGTCACCTTTCATTCAAATATTTCCAAAAGATAAAAACAGATAGACAGGCCGGGCGCGGTGGCTCAAACCTGTAATCCTAGCTCTCTGGGAGGCCCAGGCGGGTGGATTGCTTGAGCTCAGGAGTTCGAAACCAGCCTGAGCAAGAGCGAGACCCCGTCTCTACTAAAATTAGAAAGAAATTAATTGGACAACTAAAAATATATAGAAAAAATTAGCCGGGCATGGTGGCGCATGCCTGTAGTCCCAGCTACCTGGGAGGCTGAGGCAGTAGGATCACTGAGCCCAGGAGTTTGAGGTTGCTGTGAGCTAGGATGACGCCACGGCACTCTAGCCCGGGCAACACCGTGAGACTCTGTCTCAAAAAAAAAAAAAAAAAAAATCATAAGAGAAAATATATTTGTCAAGTGGAAGTAGATCATCATAAAGTTCTTCATCATTTTCACGTTGAGTTGGGCTGAGGAGGATGAAGAGGAAGGGTTGGTCTTGCTGTCTTAGCGTGGCAGAGGCAGAAGAAAATCTGTGTAGAAGTGGACCCACACTCTTCAAACCCATGTTCAAGAGTCAACTGTGCACCACACTGAAAAATGACTCTATTTTCAGTAAGAAATAAGCTACTCAGTTCTAATGCTTCCCTTTGCACTTGACGTTGAGGGTCTTTAACTGTATCAGTGGAGGTGGTTTGGCTGCCCTGATGGAGGTCCCTTGTTTAATCTGCCAGACCACCTTTGTTAGCCAAGAAGGTAAAAGGCGCCTTCCCTTACCCCTTGCCTACCTGTCCCGATCTTCACAGGTCTTGACTTCTAGCTCAGTAGAAACCTGTTACAGAAAGTCCCTTGGGCTAGGTATATTTTTATTTAACCGAAAAACATATGGAGTATTTAGTCTTGGTTCTAACAAATTAACAAGCCAAGGGTTTCTTCTGCAATAGGAGGGTCTCTTGACTCCTTGACATTTGGTTCTTGAACCAGACCAGATGAGGTGGAGTTTCAGCATAGATTTTAACAGCGTCTTCATCAGCAATTCTTCTTCTGCAAATTCTTTTCACTAAGCTCCAATTAGAACTGAAAATTAATCGAACAAAGTTGTAACTTCTACTCACCCAATAAGGAATTTCTGTTCCTAATTGGGTACTGTATTTGCTAAAAAGATCTCAAGATCTTCACCACCAGTCCCCTCGTGATAACAGGTACTTGCTTATTAGGCTGAGGGGCACACACAGGGATTGCATTCACACACAGAGAGCTTCGTGTCTTAAAACCCTGTGTGACTCTTGTAATTAAAGCATTACACTTAGCAGAGGTCCACAGCGGGATATCAGCACACAAGTGCTGCAATCCTGTTGACACTCGATTTGATAATGAAGATGGCTACTAAGTGACCACTGGGCATGGATCTGCTGGACAGAGGGAGGATTCATGACCCAGGTAGGATGGAGCGGGATGGCATGAGATGTCATCACACTACTCAGACTAGCACACAATTTAAAACTTATGAATTGTTTATTTCTGGAATTTCCCATTTAATATTTTTGGACTGCAGGAGACTGAAACCTTGGAAAGCAAAACCTTGGATAAATGGGGAATGTTATAAGTTTTATAGTTTCTAAGGTGAAAGCTCAGGCAAACCCTAAATATAAATTATAACAATATACTATCGATTTTATAGTTTTAGAAACATAGTTACTTTTATTCCTAAAACATTGAGAATGCATAATAAAGATAATTTATGCTTTATCTTGGAAGTACCTTTTGATATGTCTTGTTCTCTGTTTCTTCTTTCTAATATGAACAGTCGTGTAATAGTCTTTCCCCTGAAACATATACCATGTGAATGCCCAGATGGGTTGTCAGCTAGGGAGAATGATGGGGCCACAGCCCCTTTGGGGTGGATTTGGTCATGGATGCAAGTGTGACAGCAGCCACCAGAGCAGAGGACTGTTTGGAGAATACCATGGTGGCAGTGGTCAGAAGGCAGGAACCACAGGGATGCAGGGTCAAGGGGGAATTTGTTTATTGGAATGACCCAAGCTGGCTTTCAGGCTGAAGAGGAGCCAATGGAGAAGAAAAAAGAAGTACAGTTGATGAAGGGGAGGGTTCCAGGGCAGGTGGGAAGATCACAACCCACACAACCCAAGGGTTCAGGTGGACTTCTGAGAATGGACAGGAAGAGCTGCCGCTCTAGGCGGGAGGGAGGGAACCGAGGAGGGGGCTGGTCTGGGAAAGCTGGGAGAGGTGGGCCGTTTAGGAAGCCTGGTGGACGCTCGTCTTCTTCGTGGAAGTGTTAATCTACTTGGAAATAGGTATTCTATTCACAGAGTAAGCTTTTCTATTTCAAAAGTCCAGTCATGAGAACAAGTTTATCTTTCACTCTTGATAGTGAAGATGGATACTATTTTTAAAGCTATATATCTTAGATGCTATTATATGTTATCTAATGTTTCTAATAATGGAATTAACAAAAAACGACTGTATCATCCAAATTTGACTTTGTACTAATATCATACTTGGCTTACTCCACATCCCTGAAGGTTAGCAAGAGATATATTTGGCCTAGACTGGTCTTTTCCTGAATTCATCACTTAAAAAAGAAAAAGAAAAAAAAAGAATGGGGAGGAAAAGCCATCTTTTACTTTTATAATTTTTAATCCATCATTAAAAGTACAACTTGCTTTATGATCTGAAGAAATACCATCTAAGTCTTTATATTAGGAACAAAAGTGAGTCTTTCAGGAAAAAAAAGAAGCAGGGCTTAATCTGCATTAGGCCTTTGAAGTATTTCTAGATTTTAAAAAGCTTCCCGCCGTTCGCAGCCACGTTGAAACGGACCCAGCGATGTGTCCGGCGCTGTCCTTTTCTCCTCTCAGCGCACACGTAGCCGGAGACGCCTTTTGGCCAGTGGGCCGGGATTCTTCCCTCGCATCTTTGACATGTTACCACGTGCGCTGGCTCGTTTCTCCCTCCCCAGACAGGCTCGCAGGTTAATAATTGGTTTGGAAGAATAAACTGTATTGCCCTTTCGGTCTTCTTTTGAACATTTCTTTAAGATGAGACTATTATTAGTGTATCTCGGGTACTTAATTGTGAACTGGAAAAATGCTAGCTGAAACAAGACGTGTTAGACTAGAGTTATGAAATAGAAAATGCAATAGGTAAATTTTGCTCTTAAATAACAATTGAAGCCCTATTTGAATTCTTGCCAGTTTTAGCCATTTTATTTCATCATTTCTTATAGCCTAGTTTTCTGTTTTTGAGAAGTTGCTGGCCTTGATTTACTGAGCACTGTTTGATATACACGTTTTCTTGTGTTGTGACGTGGAAGTGATGGGTTGGTGTGCGTTTCAATGCTCTTTTGCTGGTGGACATTATTACCCGAAGTAGTGTCCGTGCTGCTTTGTGTAATAGAAGAAAACAGTCTGCGTTTCAGTCTTAAAAATGAAAAAACAAAACCTAAGAGGAAAAGGAAGTAATTCGTTAGCAGTGGCCACTGTGCAGAGTAGGATAACCTGTCTTCAAAGATTTTTGTTTCACGCACTGTAATATAATGTTTAATAAATAGTTTACTTCAAAGAACCTCACTACAAGAAGATCGGCCGCTTTCCTGCTATTCTTGTTCGCTGGTTTGGTATTACTATAAGTAGCTCGTATCCGGTCCTCTGTGGTCTCAGGTGGTCATTTGTGTTTATGATCCTACAGCTAAAACTGCGTCCCTATTTTAAGTCACTAGCAAATCCACAGTGTTCTGCAGGAATTGATTGAGGCTCTCCTGTAACCCTTGACATTTTGACCCATCTTAAGGAAAATGCTTAGATGCTATAAGCGGTATGCATAGGAATTATGTCCTCCAAAAATAGAAAACTAAATTTACTAAGCAGGGAATCGGAAAACTCATCAGAATGCACTTAAAGTTTTTGATGTATTGTGATCACTTCTGCACTCCATTCTGAACTTCTAAACAATGTGTTCAGTATCTTTGAGATGAAAGCCAGACTGAAATTACAAAGAGAGCATTGGAGACATTTGATTTTTTTTTTCCTGTAGAATTTGAGAGCCCACCATTGATAGCAGTTTCTTCCAGGTATTACCGGATACCACATAGCAGCTAGAACTCGGAAGAAGCTAGTGGAACTCAGAAAGAAACCATTTTTTTTCCCGCTATAAACCTTAGCCGGCGGTGCACTGGGTCTGGATAGAGCCTGGCCATATCCGTTTGCGGTGGCTCCCCAGTGATTCTGGTGGGTACCTCTGTAAGAGCGACTACTGTAAACCCTCTTAGGATGTCCAGTGTCGTTTTGTTTGTTTTTTATTACTCCCTGTTTGGTACACCCATGGGACCTGGGGCTGTTCTGCGTGTATAGCCTTGAGACAGTTTCAGTTCCACACTGGGTCTCTCCCCTTCCAGTCCTATATTCCTCCTTCCCTCATCAGTTTAAAATCAAAGGGAAAGTATTGCTTTAATATCTAGGAGTCTGAGCAGAGGAGGAAAAGACTGAAGAGGAGGAAGGGGAGTGGATGAGAATACAGAAGGGAGAAACCGTGCCATCCCTTTGCTTTAATGCTATTGGAAAGGGTATGAGGATGGGCCCGTGTTTCTGTATTAGTGTTCTACATATCTGAATGCAGTGTTCTGTATTCACTGGCTATTGAAGCCATCTCTTGCTCTTCCATATTTTGCCTCCTTGAGTATTTGCCCAGAACCAATTTGATGTGCAGCCCTGCTAGTGAGACAAGGTGTTCTGTGAGTATCTAGGTAAGACCCATATTGAACTTGAACACAGATAACACAACCAAATTATAACAGCCACTTACAGGCCAGTCAGCACACATGTATTGAGCATTTCTAGAGTTTAGGCATTACATGGGTCAATTGCTTTGGAGAAATTATTCCACACCAACACCCAATGTATGTGGCCTGTGATAGTAGTTTCTCCTCTTTGGAGAAAGAGGAAATCCCAACTTGAGGAATTTATCTTAAGGAATTATTTTAGTTAGATTCTTTTGCTTGCAAGAGATTCATTCAAGTTGCCTAAACTTATTACCAGGAAATGTATGCAGAGGCCTTTAGGAAAGGCCAATTGTCTAAGCCCTAGGGAATATATTATCTGGCAGTTCTCTGGATCGAAGGTGACTCAGGTAATCATCATAATAATATAATTGGGCCAGGTGTGGTGGCTGGTAATCCCAGGCCTATAATCCCAGAGATTCAGGAAGCTGGGGCAGGGGGATCACTTGAGGCCAGGAGTTTGAGACCAGCCTGGGCAACATAGTGAGATCCTGTCTCTAACAAAAAAAAAAAAAGCCAGGCATGGTGGCTGCAGTCCCAGCTATTCAGAAGACTGAGGCAGGAGTATCACTGGAGCCCAGGAGTTCAAGGTTACAGTGATCTATGATTACACCACTGCACTCCAGCCTGGGTGACCCTATCTCCCCTCCACCAAAAAAAATTATATTTCTGGTAAGTCTACATATTTTAAAAATGTTTTTAAGAAACACAATAATTCTCTGCATCAAGGTTTTAAAAAATATTGCAAGGGTATTTCTTAGAAATCCACAGTGCACATTAGCGCATTAGCATTTTAAAGTTACCAGCAAGTGTTACGGTAAAGAAACCTGTCTCTCAAGTTTCCCCAAATCTGTTTTACCATGGGCCACTCCCTTATCCCCCCTCCCCCTTTTTACTTTTATCACATTATGTATTAACATGCCCTGACAGTAGTGTTCCTTGGAATTTCCTTGGTAAACACTGCTCTAGATCAGGTCTACAAACTACAGCCTACCACTTGTTTTTATAAATAAAGTTTTATTGAAACACAGACATGCCCATTCATTTATGTAGTGTCAGCATCTGCTCTCCCACTACTAAGGCAGAGCTGAGTTGCAACAAAGACAGTATGATGTGCAAAACCTAAAATATTTACTATCTAGCCCTTTATAGAAAAAGTTTGTCTACTTCTGTCTTAGAAGATCAGTTGTATGTAGTTGTATGTGCAAATTAATTATAATTTGTTGTTATACTCTAGCACTAATACATGCAATTAAAGAGCTAATTTGGGGAGATTATTGTGTCAAGAACAAAATGCACCAGATGATTATGAAGATAATTTTGTTCAGGCTATTTCAATAGAGAGAATGTTTATTAATGAGGAACATCGCAGAGAAAAGGAAGCACTAGGGTTTTACAGAGGCAGGACAGCAAGGGAGTCAGCCAAGAGTTACGGATTCACGGGGAAGAGTGGAAATCCACCAGGAGGCGGCTCCTTGCCTTTAGCCATTTCCTGGGATGCAAAAGTGTAGGAGTATTCTGCAACCGTTTCTGTTTTCCATGGGGCTCAAGGAAAGTTCAGTATTGTCAGTAGTCAACAAAATTATTCAATACCAACATATTGGGGCCAGATGTGGCGGCTCATACCTGTAATCCCAGCACTTTGGGAGGCCAAGGTGGGAGGATCACTTGAGCTGAGGAGTTTGAGACCAGCCTGGGAAAAAAAATTAGCCAGCATGGTGGCATGCACCTGTAGACCTAGCTACTCGGGAGGCTGAGGCAGGAGGATAGTTTGAGCCTGGAAGTTGAAGGTTGCGGTGAGCTGTGATCATGACACTGCACCCCAATCTGGGTGACAGAGCGAGACCCTGTCTCACAATCAGTCAATGCAAATATACACATACAGCATTTTTTAAAAGAAAAGTGGTATCTGTGGCGTAGTATCACTGGATTGGTTATATTTCAGTTTGCCATTGACATATTACTGTACTTGAAGGAATACAATTTTTCCATCTGTAAAATCTTTATTATAAGAATGGTTGCCATGGGCCCAATTTTCTTTTGGATCGGTAACAGGTCACAGCATAGATCCCACTCTTGCCGTCAGGGCAGAACAAGACCTGTGTCACATGTTGGAGGAAGATTATTTCCTTTTTAGGACAAAAAGAGCCAACATCTGATTGCTATGAGCTGGGCACTTTCCTAAACATTTAAAATATTTTCTAAAACAGGTTTATTGAAGTATACTTCACAGGAAATAACATTCGGCCCCTTATAAGTTACAATTCAGTGAGTTTTGGTAAATTTACAGAGTTCTGCAGCCATCACCACCTTCCAGTTTTAGAGCATTTCCACCTCGCCAAAAGTTCCTTTCTGCCGGTTTGCAGCCAATCCCTGCTCCCGCTGCCAGCCGCAGGCACTGTGAACATTTCGTATGTGTCTGCTAAGGAGCTCCTCAAAACAGGCCTGTGAGGTGGGTTACTGCATTATCTCAGTTTTACAAGATGGAGAAAGGAAGGCACTGAGAATGATCAGGGAGTGGTTTCAAATGACCAAGCACAGGTGCTCAGGGTCCAGAGCCCCCGTGCCCACTGCAAACTTGAGTGCCTCAGAATCCCCTACAGAGCTAGTGAGGCCACAGACTGCCCGCTCCCACCCTCAGAACTCCTGACTCCCTGGGTCTGGGATGGGGCCTGACAATCTGCATTTCTAACCTGTTCTGCTGCTGCTGGGTGGGGGGACCCTGCTTTGAGAACCACTGGTCTACGCAATTGCAAGCATTATGAGAAATAAGCACTCTTGTAATTGGTCTATTTTGTATGCGTGGTGCAGACTGCACAGGCTTTTCGAAAAGCAAATATTGCTGATTCTAAGGGAAGGGAAATGTATGTTATGAGACTAAATTATAAACATAACCACTTACTACCATGTAAAAGGCGTTTTCAGCGGCAGGAAGTGGCATTGCTGCTTATTGTGCGTGCGCACACACCTTATCTTTGTATCCTTGTGTAACTAATTTGAAAGAACACGTGACTGCTGTTTTCATTTCTGCCTTTTCAAAAAGCAAATCCAAACTTTCTTCCGATGCCTCTAGTCACAGGCAAAAATGGACAGGGTAATTTACCAAAAAAGAAGAAAATAGAAAAAAAGGAAAGGAATGAAAAGCAAGTACTGACTCGCTGCAAACAGCTGCAAAATGTTGCCCTTGGGATAAGGGTTAATTCAGTTGTGAAATAATGGCCAAAGCTCACACTCTTAATAACTTTTTTTAGCCCTCGAGAAAGCGCCTCCATTTAATGCGAGATGCTTGGCAGAAGGGGCTGCAATTTAGTGGCTGGCTCTGCAGGAGGCCCCAGATTGAAAGCTCTCCGTTTGTACCAACTCATTTGCATTTGTAACGCTTTTATTTTAAATCTCCTCTAAATGTAAATATTTTGGTCTTTCTTTCTCTATTTTTTAAGATGAAAATATTTTAGTGAGTATGAGTCTAAATAAAGAAGACTCAAGTGGCTTCTGAGCCTCCCTGAATGACGAAGGGGAAACATTAGGTGACTGTAAAGAGTGATGCCGAATTCTGATCCAAAAAGAACCTGGGCAAAGGTCAACTGGAGGTCCCATCTCAGAAGTTTTCTGAAACACAGGGGAAGAATTACTTGGCAAGGTTCATTTACTTGGAGAGGAGGTGGTTCCATGCGTGTCTTAGAAAAAGCCAGCAGTTTCCTCTCCTCGGTGGCTGCTTCATTGGACTGTCATTTATTTCTCTAAGCAGCAAAAGACAGTGGTGTCGCCGCAGGGCATTGGCAGTGTTGTGCAGCTGAGTGAAGGCACCAGTCAGCCCCGGGGTGGCCCCTTCACCTCTGACCACAGCTGAGGACTCGCTTGGCATTCTTTGACCCTCAAAGGCCTCTTGGGTGCATGTAGGGGTATGAGCTGCCCACCTGTTGCCCCACCAGCTGGTGCCTGACCAGGCGAAGGCCTCTGGGAGAATCCCTGTTACAGCCTGCACGATTCCTTCACATCCTCTTAATAGTGAGGCTTTCTGAGCACATCTGAGCTCCACACCGAGAAGAGAGCCAGCGTGCTTGGAGGCAGCTCGGTTCTTAGGGCTAACTCGAATTTTCATCAAACTCTGCCTCCCGCTGATGTCACAA